>JAJONQ010000315.1:0-64983 GCA_036250385.1 Solanum microdontum | reverse complement strand
ACTCCCTCTGTCCCAATTTATATGACTTACTTTCCTTTTTAGTCAGTCCCAAAAAGAATGACACATTTCTATTTTAAGTAACAATTTAGCTATAAAATATCTATTTTACCCTTAATGAAATGATTTACAGCCACACAAATTTCTATCATTCATTTTGGATCACAAGTTTTAAAAGTGTTCCTTCCTTTCTTAAACTTCGTGCCGAGTCAAAGTACCTCATATAAAATGGGACAGAGGGAGTAATTACTTGAGTGCTAACTAGATTTAATATGTCAACAGTAATAAAATAATCAAATGAACAAATTAAAACAACAATAAAACAAATGAAATAAAGTACCTTTAGGAGATAAGAATAAACAATAAATACTTCTCAAATTAAAATCTTTTTAGTTGCATTGATATACTTAATAGAACAAAAATATATAACACAAAAGAATTCGACCAAATCTGAAAACGAAGGCTAATCGGAGAATGAATATTTACGGCCAATAGTACAACAAACTACATTTATAATAACCACAACCCAACAACATTACACAAACCAATGAATAAAATGTCACCGTAGAAGACAACAAAAGATGTAGGGCTGATTTGGTCTGTTAGGAGTGTCATTATGCCGGCGAGGCGTGTTTGTTGGTCGCTTTTGTCGTGCTGGTCGGACCTGTAGCGGTAATAATGGTGAGGGGTTGCTTCCGGCTGAAATTCAAGGCTCATGGATGACCTTCTTCGCTGGAGTTGCTGGACCTTTTAACTCATTTGAAGTTCCTAGCTCAAAGTTCTCCATTAATGGAGGAACTCGACGGGAAAGGTAGCAAATGAGTTAGGTTTGGGTTGTTGCTTGATGTTTAGGGTTGGTTTTTGTGAAGGAGAAAATGAGTCTGAGGGAAGTCAACCAGCGGTATCAATTTGGGGGTTTTCTCGCCGGCACTAATGAGGAAAACAGAGGGTTTTTGGGTGGTTTTTTTCGAGCTCTGTTTGGGGTCATTTTTGGTCGAAAATGGCTGTTTCTCACCGGAGTAAAAGGTTGGTTTTGGATAGTTCGCCAGAAATGCTATTGGGTTAGTAGTGGTCCGACAGCAGGGTGGTGGCTTGGTTGTTGGTTTTCTGCCGAAAAAGAAAGATAGAAAGGGCGTTTGAAATGATGTGGAAAATGGGATCTTTGTGTGGTGGACTCATCCGTTTCCGGCGGAGTTCCGGTGAGTTTGTCACGGAAAGAATAATGAACAATAAAATAATTTCTTAAAGTAGCACAATCCAGACTTTCGTGATTGACACTCACACTAACCCTTCGGTGTGAGAACAGTGTCTATAACCCAACTAACCAAATTATCGAAACTAAAGCATTTAAAGATACAGAATCACGTTTAAATGTCTAAAGGAAAAAAATAGGGAGTTCCCATAAACTCCGAAATTCTAACAAACAAATGCGAAAATAATGCCTAGAACCTGAAAGTTAATGTTCCAAAACATCTACTAACGATAAGTCTAAGAAGATGGGTGCAACCCCAATCTGAACATAAGAATATCAGAAGTACTAGTCTAAGTTTGAATTGAAATGGACTAAACAAAACAAGAACTCATATTAGCATGGAAGAACTGACTCACTCTTGAATTCGATCTCAATCACTAATCTCCTAAACGAGGTCTGTCACTAGCCGGCTGAATATGCCCTCTACGAAACAAAAAAAGAGCAAGTGCAATATCAGTACACAACCACAGTGTATTAGTAGGATCACGCGACTCTTTGAATAAGTGAACTATATTCAAATAATCACAACATAATAAAACAGATATATACCGAACATATACAATATCAGTCATCATTTCAGTATCAATGTAAAATTCCACATTCTCAATAATACATCTATATTACAAGTCAATGGTCCTCTCATGGAACCCATACCCAAACTGTTAGTGTGCCGGATCGTGACACCCGTTCCAAGTTAGTGTGTCGGATCATGACACTTGTTCCAATATGTATGTCGGTACATGACATCCGGCCCCAGTTAGTGTGTTGGAACATGGCACCTGTTCCATTCAACATGCCACAATCACAATCACAAGGTACATTCTCCAAATCATACAATCAAGTGTTGATTCATGGCATACAATCATTCATCCATACTCACTTACGATTACTGTGATCAATAGTGCAACATTTGCAGACATAGGTGCAGTATAATGAAGTAACAAACATCACACAAAATTGAAATCACAACCATAACCTATCTCGAACAAACCTTGAACCCTCTTAAGAAACTTGATTCTTCCCCTTTGAGATTCTTTCCGCTTGTTTTTTATCTACAAACAATCAATGTAATGCGAGGATCAATAAATGAGGCCTAATTACCCGGATTACAATAAAAAATTTCAACCCTAGGCCAAACCCATGATCCTTAGGTGCAGCTAGGTCATTTCCCACCATCCAAACAAGTTCAAAACCCTCCCCCAACAATATATGATCAAGATTCTAAGTTCAACAGATCAAAAAATGGATTAGGGGGAGTAAAATCCTTCCCTTTAGCACCAAATTTAGTTGAAAACTATGAAGGAATTGCCTTTGCTCGTCTCCTAGCTCTCGTGAACGAAATTTGCAGAATAATTGCATTTTCGGGGTTTATTTCCAACTTAATTCGCGATTGGCCCGCTATGGCGGCCCTCATCCCGCCACAACGTTCCCGCCCTGGCGGGAATAATCCCACCCTAGCTGCTAGAATGACAACAGAGATCTACATTAGGATTTCAAATCCCCCATTTCACAACTCACCTTCAACACATGACACTTAGAAACTACCCGTTCACGCTAAGATCAGTTTCGGGAGTTCTACTCACCTGAATTTGATTTCGTAAAGTCGTACAGTTTCCTTAAGGTCGTAGCTATCCACTCATGTGATCAAATTCATAATTAGATCTCTCATTTTTTACGAGATTTCCATAGACTCTCCTGACTTTGATTTTGTCCAGATCTGGAATAGGCTAGGAATTTTTGAGTTACTACCAAAAAGGTTTTGACCCAAAATTTTTCATCGATGGATTTTCCATAAAGAGGAAAGCAAGTCGTTAAAATAGATACCAATTTACCCATCACACGTCTGCGAGTGATAAACTTAGGAAAAATAGGCTAAAGTAAGAGTGGAGTAGTACCTGAATCATTGAACAACTGGGATAGTTTTCTCGGATGTCCTTCATGGTTTCCCAAGTAGCTTTCTCAACTGGACGATGCTTCCATTGATCTTTGACAAACTTAATCTCTTTGGTCCTCAACTTCCGGACATCAAGATCAAGAATTGCAACCGGTTCCTTCTCATACTGGAGGTCTTTGTCTAACAACGTTGAGTCCCATTTTATGATGTAATTCCTATCACCATGATATCTCTTCAATATGGACAAATGAAATACCGAATGAACTCCTGATAGGCTAGGTTGTAAGCCAATCTATACGCCACTGGCCATACACAATCAAGAATCTCAAACGGACCAATGTATCGAGGACTAAGTTTTCCCTTCTTACCAAATCTCATCACCCATTTCATGGGTGATACTTTAAGAAGAACTTTCTCACTAGTCTGAAATGCCATGTCTTTTACCTTATGAGATGCATACTTTTTCTATCTACTCCGGGCTGCTAAAACCTTAGCTTGGATGCTTTTTAGCTTATCATGAGCATCCTTCACGAAATGAACACCCAAAGATTTCACATCTACAACATCAAACCATCCTATGGGTGATCTACATCCCCTCCCATAAAAGGCCTCAAACGGTGCCGTATCTATGCTTGTGTTACACCCCGAGGCTATCCACAAGACGATAACACAGGATCTAGGATCATGAATGACCCCAAGCTAACCGTGCTGGCATATCATAAACATACTTAAAGATTTTCAATATAATAGACATATTGTGCGGAAGTTAGAAACATATCATAAAATGAAATGATGGGGAATACCCATTCTAAGTCTGAATATATTAAACTGAGTTTAATGACAACTGATATATCAAACTCAAACTAAAAAGTGAATCTAAATTAAGTAGAAATGAAAAACTCTAAATGACTAGAGATGCCGAGACATGTCCTCAGCTAACTGTAGCAAAACTGAAACTAAAATACTGAAAATAGAAAGATAACATGTCACTCATACTCGAAGAATGAGGACTCACCACTGATGCTGCTGAACTGGAGATTGGGAACCGATCTATGTATGATCTGAATGCTGAGGACCTAAACATACATCACGAGAAGATTTAGTGCAGAGTATGCGTAAGTACTTGAAAGGTACTAAGCATGCAAGATATGATAAAGCTAAATAATATAAAAATAACTGAACAAAGCAATACAAGCAATGATATAATCAGAACATGAGGTAAATACTGAAATATACTTATTACTGAGCTAACTGAATGCAATGACCAAGTACATGACATGCTGAGACGGAATACTTAACTATACTGGTAACCTAGTCAATACACTAGAATTTGACTATGGGGGCTACTATTAACCGACATAAAACCACGAGAGCTATCCGTGGAGTCCGATGTATCTCCCCATCGAGAGGACCCAATATACCTTGATAAGGGTATAAAGGCATGACTGGCATGATCACTAAAACTGATGCCCATAGAGGGGACTTATCTTACAGGGACACGTAGTTATGAGAATAGGAGGATGACTAATCCTTGGTCACTCGGTAATAACCCTGCTCCCAACTGATTATATAAATAACATAATATAACTCACTTTCTCTAATACTGAATAGCTCAAAATACTGACATGCTAACTGATAATGCAACAATAATATACTGATAATGAGGCATTCTTAACTGGAGCATGTATAACTAAATAAACTGCCCTAGCAAGTGTAATTCATGAACTAAATGAATCTACACGTCTAGGGTTCTGAGTTTCATGCAAGAGTTAAGCAACAATTCCTCAAAAACATGATAAGCTGATTTGGATTACTCTAACAACTAAATCACAACATAAATTCTACAATTCTAGAAACCCTAGGTCTAGAATGATATAATGAATCAAGAATTAGACTGAATTTTAGGGACCTAATGGGTGAAAGGAACCCACTACTGAATCCCACATGCCTGGTGACGAAATTCATGAAGAAATCTTTCGACTTTGGGGATGGCACTTAAGAAAACCTTGTTGAGTTCTTAGAGAGGGTTGGTCGACTCTTTCTCCTTCTTTTTGTTCAACTTGATGGATTTTTGGAGAATGAGTTGACTAGGGTAAGTTATAATTTAGTTACTAGGTTAAAACTGACTAAAATGATGTAGTTTATGGGTTAAATGACGTAGTTTAGGGGTCCAACGCATAACGAAAGACCAAACGACCCCTGACTTAAAAGTTATCAAGGCTAACCGACGGTACGTGAACTGACCCACGGTCCGTCCTGTCAACCGTTGACTGGCTTCAGAGAATGGAAATATGGGGTCTTTGTCTAAAGACCAGGACCACGATCGAGGTCTACCCTACGGTCCGTGGGTCCGGCCATGGATCGTGCCTTAGAATATTCTGTCTGGTTTTTTGGAGAGTGTTGTAGGTGGCCATCCACGGACGCCCACAAACGGTCCGTGGGTCACCCTATGGTCCATGGGTGGTTCCCTTCAGTGGCACCTGCAACTCCTAAAATCTGCTTTCTGGTCTTTCTAGGATACGGGGTGTTAATCTCTCCCTTGGGAACATTTATCCCCAAATGAAGACTAAACTAGCTGAAGATGGAGGGAAATAGTTGCAAACCCTACCACTAAGTACTGGAAACTGAAATCTGACTAAACTAAGATGGAGGGAAATAGCTGCAAACCCTACCACTAAGTACTGGAAACTGAAATCTGACTAAACTAAGATGGAGGGAAATAGCTGCAAACCCTACCACTAAAGCTTGGTGTAGTCGTTCGCCGAATCTATAGTGTTGACAGCCAAGAAATGAGCAAACTTAGTAACTCTATCTACTAATGGAGTCATGTTGTCTACGAGTACGAGGAAAACCTGTAATGAGGTCCATGTTGATCATTTCCCACTTACATGTAGGAATATTAATCACTTAAGTCGTAACTCTAGGTAATGAAGTCCTTTACTTGTTGACAATTAGGGCACTTAGCCATAAAATCCACTATATCCCTTTTCATGTCATTCCACTAAAAGACTTCCCGCAGATCACGATACATCTTAGTGGTGCCTTCATGAATAGAATACCTAGAGTTATATGGGCTTCTGCAAGAATCTGCTGTCTCAACTCTCCTACCTTAGGAACAAATAAACGACCCTGATAGTGAAGCACACCATCTCCCCCTTGGGAGAAAACCTCAACTTTCTACTGGTGAACTGCACCCTTAGTTGACGCAATGTAGGATCACTTTCTTGATCTTCCTTAACCTCCACTACCAATGAAGGATTTGACCCATTCTGAACTGTTACACCACCATCTAATATGCTCATAAGGCGAACTCCCAAGCGAGTAAACCTGTGAACACTTTTTGCTAATTCTTTTCTTTCTTCCTCACCATGTGTTATACTACCCGTATATAGTCTAGTAAGAGTACTTTTACTACTTTGGCCTTACCAGGATGACAAACAACATTCATATCATAGTCTTTGAGGAACTCAAGCCATCTCCTCTAGCGAAGATTCAACTCATTATGGGTGAACACATATTGAAGGCTCTTACGTTCTATAAACACATCTACGTGAACACCATACAATAAATGTCTCCAAGTCTTAAGGGCAAATACTATTGTTGCAAGCTTGAGATCATGAGTCGGATTGTTCTTCTTATGCACCTTAAGCTGTCTAGAAGAATAAGTTATAACCTTACATCACTGCATCAACACATAACCTAGGCCAACTCTGGATGCATCGCAATAGATCAAATAACCGTCTGAACCCTCTGCTAGATTCAAAACAGGAGTTGTAGTCAACCTAGTTTTCAGTTCTGAGAAGCTCTTCTAACAATCATATGACCTCTGAAACTTAGCCTTTTTATGAGTCAACTTAGTCAATGGAGAAGCTATGGATGAAAATCCTTCCATGAACCTTCTGTAATAACCAGCCAAACCCAAGAAACTTCTGACATCTTTAGGACAGGTAGGTCTAGGCCATTGTTTCATTTCTTCTATTTTCTAACAATCAATTTGGATCCCTTTGGTAGATACTTTATGCCGAAGAAAAGCGATAGATTGCAACCAAAACTCACATTTGCTAAACTTAGCGAATAACTGGCCATCTTTGAGACTTTGCAGGACAACCCTCAAATGAGTCGCATGCTCTTCCTCATTCCTAGAGTAAACGAGGATATCATCAATAAAAACAATAATGAACAAGTCCAAATACTTCATGAACACCCTTTTCATCAAATTCATGAAAGCTATAGGAGCATTGGTTAGTCCAAATGACATAACTACAAATTCATAATAACCATATCAAGTCCTGAAGGTTATTTTTGGAATGTCACTATCTCTGACTCTGAGTTGATGATAACTGGATCGGAGGTCTATCTTCGAAAAATGACTAGCACCTTTAAGTTGACCGAGCAGGTCATCAATCCTGGGAATATGGTACTTATCTTGATTTTGACTTTTTTCAACTGCCTATGATTGATGCACATCCTAACAGCACCATCTTTTCTTTTCACGAATAACACTAGTGCACCCCATGGGGAAATACTAGGTCTGATGAAGCCCTTATCAAGAAGGTCTTTAAACTGCTCTTTCAATTCCTTTAGATCTAGAGACATTTTATAAGGATGAATAGAAATAGGGTATTTGGAAGGAGATCAATTCCAAAGTCGATTTCCCTTTTGGGAGGAACTCCGGGAAGATATTTTGGAAATACATTTGCTACTGGAGCTGATTCAAGAGTTGGGGTTTCAGGGCCTGAATCCTTAACCAGAACTAGATGATAGAGATAACCCTTAGAGATCATCTTTATGGCCTTAAGTTAAGAAATGAATCGATCTATAGGCACTGAGCTACTACCCTTCTATTCTAAGATTGGACCGTCTGGAAACTCAAAATGAACTATCCTAGTTCTAGTATCAACTGAGGCATAACATGAATGTAACCAATCCATGCCTAGAATGATATCGAAGTTTACCATTTCTAACTCTACAAGATTTGTTGAGGTTAATTTCTGGGAGACTGTGATAGGGCAATTTATGTATACTCGTCTAGCTATAACTGGGTCACCAACAGGAGTAAAGATTGAGAAGGTCTCTGAGAGAGTTTCTAGACTAATACCAATGTTTACTACTATATATGGTGTTACAAAGGAAAGAGTATCACTTGGATGCAACAAAGCACAAACATGTAAATGAAAGACTCGCAACATACCAGTAACAACATCAGGAGAATCTTCCTGATCCTAGATAGCCTGGAGAGCATACAACCTTTTCTGGCGATGATCGCTACCTGCACCAGATGAGTTACCCTATTGAGTCGGGCGACCTGCTGGTGTTGCTGAAAATTTAGACTGAGCCCTACTATTGTTACCTCCGTGACCCTGTTTAGAAGAAGGGCAATCCCTCAATTTGTGACCAGTCTGACCACACCCAAAACATCCATCTTTTCCTGCAAGACACTCACCCGAATGGTTCTTACCACACTTAGGACAAGCTGGGTAGGTTCTAATAACTCAAAAAATTCCCTAAGACTTAGAGCTTGATGCCCTACCTTTCTGATCCTGTCGTGACCTGGAGGATGGAACACTAGCTAATGAAGGTAATGGAGCTGAAGATTTCTATTGAAACTGTGAGCGATTTCCGCCACCCGATTTCTGTTGAGAATACTCATAGTTGCCTGTCCTAGACTTTTTCTTCTCCTTAGCAGGTTCCCTAAGCTTAACTCCCTCAACCTGCTGAGCATGAGTTATGAGCCTAGAGATATTCATATCTTCTAGCAGCATAGCATTTCTACACTCCATTTTCACCAAGTCAGATACCCCAAATAGAAACTTACTCATCTGAGCCCTAGAATGGGCAACCATGGGTGGAGCATACCTAGAGAGTTGGGTGAACTTAAGTCCGTACTCTTGGACTGTCATGGAACCTTGTCTCGAATTCATGAATTCCTGAGCCTTTGCCTCTCTCAACTCTCTTGCAAAAAACCTGTCCAGAAAAGCTTTAGTAAACTCCCAAGTCATATGAGCGGCATTCTCACCCCTGTTGTCTTTCCACTGTGTAAACCATATATGAGCCACATCTTTAATCTGGTAGGACGCCAACTTCACCCTATCATTTTTTGTCACTTGCATTACTCCAAAGATTTTTCTTGACCTCATCAATCAAGTTCTAGGGATCCTTACCAACATGCGACCCTATAAACACAGGTGGGTTCATCGTAACAAAATCACGGACCCTAGTTGCCGCTAATCCAACAGTACCATTTGTAGGAACTGGAACTTTTTGATTGTTTTGGTTAGTTACACTCTGCGCCAACAGCTGAATGGTGTTCCAAAACTCCACATTCAAAACCTCATGATCTAGGACTGTAGGAGATGCATTAGCATTGCATGCATTAACATTCCTGGGGTAAGCTCTATGAGGAGGCATGATCTGAAAACACATAATGATGAATTAGAAAGGAGATCATGCCAACGCACGATAAGAATAACAAATAGAGTTAAGTTTCCCTTAAACACTTCGTAGCCTCCTTCTAATTAGATGTGGTGAACTTCACACCTATGAAAAAGACTCTACTTAGTGAGGCTTTTCAGACATCCTAGGACTCTTAAACCTAGTGCTCTGATACAAAGTTTGTCACTCCCCGAGGCTACCCCTAGGATGTTTACACGGGACCTAGGATGACGAATGACCCCAAGCTAACATGCTGGCATATCATAAGCATACTTAAAGATTTTCAACATAATAGACATATTGTGCAGAAGCTAAAAACATATCATAAAATGAAATGAAGGGGATACCCATTCTAATTATGAATATATAAAACTAAGTTTAATGAAAACTAAAATTGCAAACTAAAACTAAAAACTGAATCTAAACTATGTTAGAATGAAAGGCTCTGAATGACTAGAGATACTGAGACATATCCCTAGCTAACTCTAGCAAAACTGAAACTAAAACACTGAAATTAGAAAGATAACACGTCATCCATCCTCGAAGAATGAGGACTCACCACAGAGGGGACTTATCCTAAGTGGGCACATAGTTCTGGGAATAGGAAGGTGATTGACCCTTAGTCCACTCGGTATTAAGCATACTCCCAACTGATTATGTAAATAACACATTATGACTGAATTTCTATAATACTGAATTGCACAAAATACTGACATGCTAATTGAAAATGCAACATTAATATACTGATAAATGAAAAATTCTTAACTGGTGCATGTATAACTGAATAAATTGACCTAGCAAGTGTAATTCATGAACTAAACTAAGCTACATGACTAGAGTTTTGAGTTTCATGCAAGAACTAAGAAACAATTCCTCAAAAACATGATAATCTTATTTGGATTAGTCTAAAAACTTAATCACAACATAAATTCTAAAATTCTAAAAATCCTAGGTCTTGCATGATAAGAATTTGACTGAATTCTAGGGACCTAATGAGTGAAAGGAATCCACTAGTGAAATCCCACATACATGGTGATGAAATTCAAGGAGAAATTTCTTGATTTCGAGGTTGGAACTGAAGTAAACCTTGTTATGTTCTTGGAGAGGGTTGGTCGACTCTTTCTCCTTCTTTTTGTCCAACTTGATGAATTTTTGGAGCATGAGTTGACTAGGGTAAGTTCTAATTTAGTTACTAGGCTATAACTAACTAAAACGACATAGTTTAGGGGTCCAAAACATAAGAAAAAGACCAAATGAACCCTGATTTACAAGCTGTCGAGTAAATAACCCACGGTCCATCCTGCCAACCGTCGACTGGCTTCAGAAAATAGAAATCTGGGGTCTCGATCCACAGACCAGGACCATGGCTCGTGGTCTGACCTATGGGTCTGGCCGTGGATTGTGCCTTAGAATATTCGGTCTGGTTTTTCTGGGGAGGGTTGTAGGTGGCCATCCACAGATCCCCACCTACGGTCCTTGGGTCACCCTACAGTACGTGGGTGGTGCCCATCACTGGCACCTTCAACACTTGAAATATGCATTCTGGTCTGTCATATCCTTCTGGTTTGTCTAGGATATGGGGTGTTACAGCTTGAGTGGTAACTGTTATTATAGGAGAACTCACCCAAAGGTAGGAACTTATCTCAATGTCCTCCGAAGTAAATAACACATGCCCTCAACATGTCCTCTAACACTTGGATAGTTCTCTCCCACTGCCCGTCCCTCTGTGGAAGAAAAGTTGTACTAAAAGTGAGTTGTGTGCCCAATTCATCATGTAGTTTCCTCCAAAACTTGGATGTGAACTGGCACCCCATGTAGCCTCACTATCTCTTTCACATAAACCTTAGCCAATTGATGAGCATTGTAATCTATGCTGACTGTAATAAAATGGGCTGACTTAGTCAATTTGTCAACCACTACCCAAATAGAATCAAACTTTCCCAAGGTCTTGGGAAGACCAACCACAAAATCAATAGCTATTCTTTCCCACTTCCATTCCAAAATTGGCATTCTCTGAAGCAAACCTACTGACCTTTGATGCTCACATTTTATTTGTTGGCAATTTTGACACTTAGCCACAAACTCCGCTATAACTTTCTTCATGCCTAGCCACCAATAGAGTTTCTTCAAGTCTCGGTACATCTTGGTCACACTCTGAAGAATGGAATACTGTATACCATGGGATTCTATCGATAAATTTTGAATCAAGTCACTCACTCTAGGAACACAAATCCTTCCTATAAAGCTGAGCACACCCCCCACATCAAGAGTAGTCTTTTGTGCCTTGCCGAACATTGTCTTCTTTCTAAGCTCATTCAAACTGTCATCCTCAAATTGTTTGTCCTTGATCTCTTCAATGAATGTAGCCCTTACTTCAATGCTAGCTAACACCCCACCTTTCTCTGGGATGCCCAACTGCATGAACTTAGACTCCAAGGTTTGAATTTCCCTAGATAAAGGTCGCTTGGATACACTCAAGCAAGCTTGACTACACATACTCCCCGCCTTGTGACTTAGAGCATGTACCACTACTTTAGCCTTACCCGGATGATATTGGATGGTCACGACATAATACTTGAGTTACTCCATCCATGTTGTCTCAAATTCATATAATTTTGAGTGAAAACATGATGTAGACTGCGATGATTAGTAAACACTTCACACTTAACACCATAAAGGTAATGCCGTCAGATCTTAAGAGGAAACACTACCGCTGCCAACTCTAAATCATGTGTTGGGTAATTCCTCTCATGCATCTTCAACTGCCGTGATACATAAGATATAACATTCTTATCGTGCATTAACCCAGCACCCAAATCTAAATGGGAAGCATCACAATAAACAATAAAATATTTACCTTCCATCGGTAGTGCTAGAATAGGTGTTGTAGTCAAAAGAGGCTTGAGCTTTTGAATGCTCTCCTCAAATTTTTGAGTCCATTCAATGGGTACTTTCTTTTTGGTTAACCTTGTAAGATGCATGGCAATAGAAGCAAAGTTCTTCACAAATCGACGATAGTAGCTAGCGAACCCCCACAAAATTTCTAACTTTAGTCACAGAGCTAGGCCGAACCCGATTCTTAACTATTTCAATCTTTTGGGGGATTTACCATCACCCCATCCCTTGAAACTACATGCCCTAGAAAGGCAGCTGAATTCAACCAAAATTCACAATTTGGCATACAACTATTGTTTCCCAAGAACACCCAGAACAATACGAAGATGGTCGGCATCCTCTTCCTTACTCTTTGAATAGACCAGAAGGTCATCAATAAAAACTATAACAAACAAATCGAGAAAGGGTTTGAACAAACCATTCATCAAACTCATGAAAGTTGCAGGCACATTTTTCAACCCAACTGACATTACTAAAAACTCATAGTGCCCATAGCGGGTCCTAAATGTCGTCTTGGGTACATCCTCAAGGCCTAATATTTAACTGATAATAACCAGAACTTAGATCAATCTTAGAGAAAACTGATGCACCTTGCAACAGGTCGAAACAATCATCTATCTGAGGTAATGGGTACTTGTTTCGAATGGTAACGCAATTGAATTGCCGGTAATATATGCATATCCTCATACTACCATTCTTTTTCTTAACAAAAAGACAGGAGCACTCCATGGGGATGCACTAGGACAGATGAAACCATTTTCAAGAAGTTCTTGGATTTGAGCCTTAAGCTCTCTGAACTCTATCGGGGCTATGTGATATGGAGGGATTGAGATGGGGCTGGTACCAGGTTCCAAATCAATACAAAAATCTATATCTCTATTCGTAGGAATACCAGGCAAATCGGTAAGAACACTTCTCTAACTTCTGACACCACAAGAATAGACTTAATAGAGGGATACTCAACCTAAACATCCCGAATATGAGCCAAATATCCCAAACAACCCTACCCCACCAATTTCCTAGCCCGAATGGAGGATATGATCTTAGTTGGCTTAGGCTTGTACACCCCTTCCCACCATAACTTTTCCTAGTGGGGATCTCTAGAGTCACATATTTCATAGTACAATTTAACACAACATAATAGGGGGACAGCCAAGTCATGCTTAGGATTATACCAAAGTCAGTCATATCCAAAATCACCAAATTAGCCCATGTCTGAAAACCAATAAACATGATAGGACAAGCACGATAGACATGGGTGACTATCACAGACTCTCCAACATGGGTAGAAACATGGATGGGGGCATCAAGTATATAACAAATCATATCAAATTCTGAGGCAAATTGCACGGACACATAAGAATAAGTAGAACTCGGATCAAATAACACATTGTCCATCCGGTCACATACAAGAATAGTACATGTGATAACTGAATCAGAAGACTCTACCTCGTTCTTGCCCGGAAAGGCATAAAACTGAGCCCTATCATCTTGACGGGTTACTTTCATGCGTGGCTGCGCCTTACCTCTGCATGCGTTAACATTTCACCGACCTCCACAACCTTGGTGATTTCCTCCTCACCCACCTTGTGGATGTCCTCAAACATTATTACCATTGCTCGCAGGTACCACTGCTCTAGTCTACTACTGCACGGAATCGAACATGCACGGGTGGGGACAATCTCTCCTCATATGCCCAGGTTCTCCACAATTATAACAAGTGTGATCAAAAGATGGCCTGATGCCCACTGAAGGTGCGGCTCTGTGGCTATCCTGAATCAAATTTGGAGGTGGAGTTCCCGAGTAATTACCTGTACAAGTGGGCATAGCGGACTGAATTGGCCGGGCTGCAAGTGTTGGCCTCCTTGAACCTCTGGAGTAGGAACCCTGAATGTTTCTTGTGCTCTTAGATTTCTTAACCAACACCTTAGCCTGCCTATTATGCCTCACTCTTTCCACTTTCTTCACAAAATCCGTTAACTCATTAAAACTTTTCCCTACAGGAGTCATGTGCACAGACAATACATGTAATTCAGAATTCAGTCCCTTGATGAATAGACTGATCCTCTCTTCCTCAGTAGTCACCAATTGGGTAGCATATCTAGACCAAGCATGGAACTTGGCCTCATAAGCAGCCACAGACATACAACCTTGTTCCAAAGCAATGAACTCATCCTTTCTACGATCTCTTAAGGTTCGAGCACATACTTCTACAAGAACAAAGCATGAAATTGGGTCCAAGTGAGTGGGGGTAAAGCTGAAGATCTATATTCCATATAAGCTCTCCACCACTGCTTAGCCTCACCTTGAAGCTTAAAAGTCACAAACTCTACTCCATGTGGATGGACAATTCCCAACTTATGAAGCCTCTCATAACAATCTAGAATTAATTCATAGGGGTCCTCACTCTTGGAACCATGGAACACTAGTGGTTTCAATTTCAAGAACTTAGTCAACATATCATGCTCATTACCAGTCATTACGAGAATGGTAAAAGGAATCAGTACTTACATTTCCACCCACCTTAGGGACAGTGATAGCAGTAGGGGATTGGCGGGAGCTTGAGTTGCTTGAACTGCGGGAAGAATTCCAGGACCAACCAATTCTTTCAGGAAAGACATAATCTATTGAGCTAACACTGGTCTAATGGAGGAATACCTGTAGTCTCAGCCTGCACCACTTCCTTTAGTCCAACATCCTTCTCATTCTCAGCCTCAACATTCTCCTCTAACTCTTCGTGGTGTGTAGGAATGATCTCTTTTCTGGGAGCATTCTCAATCGAAGTTCCACTCGTAGAGGACGCTACACTTCCTCGGCTTCTACCCCTTGCTCTTTCTCTACCCGTGCCTAGACCACGACTTCTTTCTATGGATTCTTCAGCTGGCGCATTGACAAAAGCTATGGACCTGACGCCGTTGAACCTAGTGTTAACCTTCTATGGCCAAAAGAGTGAAGGATATTAGATACCAAATTGGATCACCAGATACCAATTGGAACCAAGTTATAGCACTAAAAGAGACTAAAATATAGAGAGATTTCTTGAAGTCCTATAGCCTCTCAAAGAAAATTACAGACGTCTCTGTACTGTTCTGCAAGCCTCTACTAGACTTGTTTTGGTACATCTCGATCAATGAACCTAGGGCTCTAATACCAACTTTCTCACGACCCAGGCCATCGTGATTGGCACCCACACTAACCCTTCGGTAGGAGAACCGTTACTACAACCCAACTAACCAAATTAATGATACTAAAACATTTACAGATACGAAAGAATGTTTAAATGTCTAAAGGAAAAAAATAGGGAGTTCCCATAAACTCCAAAAGTCTAACAAATAAATGCGGAAATAATGCCTAAAACCTGAAAGTCAGTGTACAAAAACATCTACTAACGATAAGTCTAAGAAAATGTTAGCAACCCCAAACTAAATATAAGAGTATCTAAAGTACTAGCCTAAGTCTGAATAGAAATGGACTAAACATAACGAGAACTCATGGGATCCTGGAAGAACTAGCTCACCCTTGAATTCGATCTCGGGCATTGATCTCCTAAACAAGGTCTGTAAGTAGCCGCCGAAGATGCCCTTTACTCAACAAAGAAAGAGCAAGTCCAGTATCAGTACACAACCACAGTGTATTGGTAGGATCACGCGGCTATTTCATTAAGTGAAACATATATAAGTAATCACAACATGATAATACAGAAATATACCAAACATGTACAATATCAGTCATTATTTCAAGATCAATGTACGATTCCACAACCTCAATAATATATCTATATAACAAGTCAATGGTCCTCTCAGGGAACACATAAACAATTTGTTAGTGTGCCAGATTACAACACATGTTCCAAGTTAGTGTGTCGGATCGTGACACCCGTTCCAATATGTATGTCGGTACGTGACATCTGATCCCAGTTAGTGTATCGTAACGTGACACTAGTTCCATTCATCATGCCACAATCATAATCACAAGATACATTCTCCAAATCATACAATCAAGTGTTGATTCATGGCATTCAATCATTCATTCATACTCATATACGATTAGTGTGATCAATACTGCAACATTCGCATATATACATGCATTATAATGAAGTAATTACTAACATACATCACACAAACATGAAATCACAACCATCACCTACCTCGAACAAACGAGGCATAATTACCCGAATTACAATCAACATTATCAACCCTAGGCCAAACCCATGATCCTAAGGTGCAACATGGACTTTTCCCACTATCCAAAACAGTTCAAAACCCTCCCCTAATAATATTTGATCAAGATTCTAAGTTCTACCAATTGAAAAATGGATTAGGAGAGTAAAATAATTACCTTTAGCACCGAATTTAATGGAAAACTGTCAAGGAATATCTTGGGTCGTCTCCTAGCTCTCATGAACGAAATTTGTAGAATAATGGCATTTTTGAGGTTTATTTACGACTTTATTCGCGACTGGCCCGTTATGGAGGCCCCACTCCCGCCACAGTGGCCCCGTCCTGGCGGGAATAATCTCACCCTAATGGTTTGCACGGAAATAGAGAGCTAAATTTAGAGTTACAAGCCCTCATTTCACAACACACCTTCAATCCATGACACTCGTAAACTACTTGTTCATGCTAAGATCGGTTTTAGGAGTTCTACTCGCCCAAATTAGATTTGGTAAAGTCATACGAATTCCTTAACGTCTTAGATAACCACTCATGCAATAAAATTCATAATTAGATCTCTCATTTGTTACCAGATTTCACTAGACTCGCCTGACTCCGATTTCGTCCAAATCTAGACTAGGCTAGTAATTTTCGAGCTACTACCAAAATGTTTTTTGACCCAAAATGTTTCCCCGATGGATTTTCCATAATGACGGGAATAGGTCTATACATAAACACTAAAAATCTGAAAATTACATTTCTTGTCTAATACTTTATCCACCACCCACTAACTTAATGACAAAAAGATTGCTTAAATAGAAAATTGAAAACCACCAATAGTACAATACCATTATCATAAAATAGTGGGCCAAAACCACTGTGAATAAAATATCTTTGTATGATATCTTATTCATATTTGAATTAATTTCTGGACTGTACAAAATATCAAAATGAATATCAATAAGTGTAACAAATAAAATGAATATCAATAAGTGTAACAAATAAAATGAATATTATAATATGTGACGAATGTAACCAATTGCATGTAAAAATGCAATTTAACAAAAATATTGATTTAATAAAAATGAATAAATATTTTAACGTATTCAATCAATTGTGATAAAATAATATAAACAAAATTAATCGATAAAAATCCTAATATTTAAGAATAAGGATAATTATCAACAAATTGCGTTAAAATTGCAAAACCTGTAGTTTGTACTATTTATAAAATAAAATACTTAAAAGTATTAACTTTAAAAATATTAGACCGAAATTTGGTGTCAACATACACAAACGACCATTATAACGAAGCACGCCATCTCTCCCTTGAGAGAAAGCCTTTACGAACTTTTTAAGCACTACTTCCTTCAATTCAACCAAAGTCGGATCAAAGCCTTGCTTGGCTTTCACATCCCCCACAAAAGGTGATTCAGAACCATTTTGAACTGCTACACACCCTTTTGTGGAGTCTACCGATCAAACACCCACCCGGGCCAATATATGAATATCTCGAACCAATTTGTTCTTATTATCCTCTATATGAAAAACACTACCCATTGACAATCAACTAAGAACATCCGCCATCAGGGTTATATAGAACACTTATATCATAGTCCTTTAGTAACTCAAGCTACCTTTTTTGGCGAAGATTTAGATCCTTCTGATTAAACACATATTGCAAAATTTTATGGCCGGTGAAGACTGACATGAACACCAAATAAGTATTGCGTCCAAATTTTCCAAGCAAACACAATCGCCGGTAGTTCTAAACAATGGGTAGGATAGTTCTTTTCGTGCACCTTAACTTGTCTTGAGGCATAGCCGATGACTTTCCCATTTTGCATAAGGACACATCTAGCCCAATTCTTGAAGATTCATAGTTAACAACACCCGTTGTATCCGTTCGGTAAATTCAACACCGGAGCTGAAGTAAGTCTATCTTTCATTTCCTATCAACTCATTTCAGAAGCTTTCGACCATAAGGATTTGGCCTTCTTTTAGGTCAATGACGTCAATGGAGAGGCAATTGGTAAAAACCCTTCCACAAAACCTTCTATAGTAACTGGCTAAACCCAAGAAACTTCTAATATCCAAAGGGGATAGAGGTCTAGGACAACTCTTTACCACATCCATCTTCTTAGGATCTACCTCAATACCCTTTCGAGAAAAAATGTGACCAAGAAAACCCACTAAATTTAACCAAAATTTACAATTACTAAGCTTTGGAAAGAGTTGTTGGTCCTTGAGGACTTGCAACATAATCCTCAAATGATCGATATGCTCGTTTTCACTAGATTCATATATCATCAATGAACACAATAACAAAGATTTTGAGGTATTTCCGAAACACCATGCTTATCAAATAAAAGCAGCGGGAGCATTAGTCAAGCCAAAGGACATCACCAAAACTCATAATGATCATACCGAGTTTGAAAAGATATTTTTGAAAAATATCATCCTCCTTCACCCTTAATTGCTGATAACCTGATCGGAGGTCAATCTTAGAGAAATACCTTACTCCTTGTAATTGGTCAAACAAATCATCTATCTTTGGGAGAGGATACTTATTCTTAATGGTAACCTTGTTCAATTGACGGTAGTCGATACATATATGAAGTGAACCATCTTTCTTTTGAACAAATAAAACTGGAGCACCCTATGGAGAGATACTCGATCGAATGAGGTCGTTATCCAACAAATCTTTCAATGGTTCTTTCAATTCCTTAAGTTTTGTCGGAGCCATTAGGTAAGGAGGAATATAGATATGTTGCATATCTGGGAGTAGGTCAATACTGAAATGTATTTTTCTTTCGAGAGGAATACCGGGTAGATCACATGGAAACACTTCCAGAAACTCATTTACAACATGGACCGACTCAAGAGTAGGGATTTTGGAATCTATATCACTAACCCTAACTAGATGGTATATGCAACCCTTAGAAATCATATTTCTCGTTTTAAGGCAAGAAACAAACCGACCTTTCGGCTAGAATTTCCTCCTTCCGACTGTAGGATAGGCTCATTTGGAACTGAAACTTGACCACTCCTGTTCTATAATCTATATAAGCATAACAAGAATGTAACCAATCCATATAAAGAATGACATAATAATCTAGAATATCAAGCTCTACAAGATCAATATAAGTAACTCTATGGGATAATTTCTATAGACTCTCTTAGCCACAATAGAGTCACTGATATGATTAGAGACAGAAAGCTGGTCTAACAAAAAATCCAGAAAAATATCAAACCTCATTGCCACATATGGTGTGACAAAAGACAAGATAGCACTTGGATCAAACAAAGCATAAACATCAAGATAAAAGACATTCAACATACCGATAGCACATCGATAGAACCCTGTTGCTCTTGGCAAGTCTAGAGTGCATAGAATCTGTTTTGCTTTGGAGCACTTAAATCCAAACCACTAGGTGGAGTTTGCCAACCTTCTTTTCCCTTAGCCGTAAGTGTTGGACAATCCCTTATCTTCTGGAAACTCTTACCACAACTGTAGCAACCCTCCATTCTGGCTAAGCATTTACCCTCATGCTCCCTTCAACACTTAGCACAAGTAGACAATGAATATACACTACCATTTATTCCTTAAGGCTTAAGGTTATACACCCTATCTTTGATGAATCTAGAAGGAACATTTGAGGAGCCTTGATCGGAAAACGTTTGCTGGAACTTAGAACGACCATGTCCATTGGATCTTGAAAAGGGAAAAGTCATCATCACTAGTCCTTGCCTTTTTTGTCTCCCTAGACCTTCCCTTAAGTTTCTCTTCTTCTATTTGTTGAGCATGTACCATTAGACGAGAAGTGTCCATATCATTGATAAGCAGGGTGGTACGACATTCTTTGACTTCCATCTCGAAAACCCCAGAAACTAACTTACTCATCATTTCCCTAGGATCGGAAATAATAGTAGGAGCATACCTATAAAATTGTGTGAACTTCAAAGCATATTCCTTCACACTCATGTTTCCTTCACAAAGGTTGATGAATTCAAGCACCTCTGTCTCCCTCATCTCAAGGGGAAAAAAGCTATCAAGGAAAGCAACCTTAATATTTTCCCAATCAAGAGGACCCGCATCATTCACCCTCCCTTTCTTTAATTGGTTAAGCCACACTTAAGCAACAACCTTAAGTTGGTAAGTGACCAATTCCAGAGTTACAACTGGCGTCACTCCCATGATCATCAACATCTTATACACTTCATCAATTAACTCGTGAGGATCTTCCTCAACCTTAGACCCATGAAATTCTGGAGGATTATTAAAGTATCTTACTCTATTTACCATCGTAACCACACTTGGTTTCACAGGAAACAAAACTTTCTTATTGGCTTGAGCCAACACCTGAAAAACATTCATAAACTCCGCATTAGTCACTTGCTTGGCCAAAGGATCACATGGAACTTGAGGAGTTTGAGGAGGAGCCTCTTCTTCTACATTCTCATTCACATTCCTCCTAACGTATGCTCTTCAAGGGCCTATCTCCTGAAAAACATAGGATAGGGATTAGTAGAAAAGATGTATAGAGTTACACTCTACTGCATGACTAGAGTAATAAATGAAGTGAAGTTTCCTAATAATCTTATAGCTTATTATTCATAAAAGTAGCGCTTCACACTTAAGAACATGACTCTACTCGATGTTGCTTATGAGACATCCTAGGACCTTTCGAAACCTTGTGCTCTAGATACCAAGTTAGTTCTGACCCAAAGTATACCCTAGGTGTAACATGGCGTATAAGACCTTGAGAGGCCCGACACAAGGTACTTAGAATGTATAAACAAGATTATTGAAAAAACAATATATTTTAAAAGACAATTCATAATTTGATAAAAACAAATCGGGAGTCTACATTGTCTAAAAAGACATCTATAACATAAAGAGTGATCAGAACGTAACTCGTACATCACATACAATCAGAAAAGATATAAAGTAAGAAAGGAATAAAGTCTCGGTCCTCGGAACGTGAGGACTCACCTATCTTAAAAATCTACTAAGTGATCCCTAGTCAAGAAGATGAGAACCTGGAATGTCGGACCCTACATTTGAGAAAATAATGTAGGCTAGAGTATGCGTTAGTACAAAAATGTACCAATTATGATAGCAATGCATAGAGTTATAAATCATGCTAGAAAGGACCTTTCATGTCATGGAAAGACCAAGTTATAACCATAAGATAAGAGGTTAGAAAACATAAGCATAATAATGGACATTGCAAGTAAAACTCATCTTTGAACACTTGTAGGATACTTCTTACAGTAACCTTATTTCATCATCATTGTGGGAAGTAGCCTTAACTGACATAGAGACAATGTGAGCTATAACATCGAATTTGGTGTCTGCCCCACACCGTAAACAGGTATCCTTAATTGCAAAGCCAAGAACCTTAACTTCTAGCTTACGTGTATCCACAAGCTAATGTCTATCTAAGACAATGATCGTCTATCTAAGACAATCTTCCTATGGTGGAACATAGGTATGGGATAAGGAGATTGCTACTAGAAACCCGACTTGTAGATACAGAGAGCTTCCATCTCAATATCCTCTTGGGTCTAAGCATAAATCCCACGGAATAGTCATAAATCTGAACTTGACTTATCTTTTATGGAAGGCACATCAAATAGCCAATCCAAGATAGGTTTCTTTCGAATAGCTCCTAAAACTTGATTCAAAGTTAGTTGAGAAAACCTTTCAACTCTAAGAACCTTATGTGAGAAAACCCTTTCATATGCATGTATTGAGTGGTATGTGAAAAATCCTTTCACAACAACAACAACATCAACACCATATATCCTTCACTCTCAAAGCAATCTTAAATTATTTTAACCACTTTCATAAACAAAATACATATCTTCATAAACTCATCTTTCATAGTTCAAAACCCACATTATATCATCTTATCTTAGAAAACATGGGTTATGCATGAGTTCATGGGGATTCATGGAACTATCTCAATTCATGCATAATAATTCATAAAACAATCAATTGAATCAACATTCAAAGGAATCCATGACATAGAAGAAAACCCTAACTTCAATGGAGATTTCAAAATTTGTAAATCAAAGAATATAGGAATTCTATGGAGTAAGGAGCTACATATATTAAGAATATATGTAGCACCCCGCTATTTGAAAGAGCTAGAATTAGAAAGAACCATTTTTGGAAAGAATAAAAAAATTTGAAATTTGGCAAAGTTATGTTAAGTATGAGTTTTGGGTCAACTTTAAACGACCATAACTTTCATAACATGATGATTTAGGTGGGCTATAAGATATAAAATGAAATTTCTTTAAAGTATATTTCCAACATTACCTAGTTTGTTAATTTTTGAGCTCATATGAGGGAGATAATGCACGCTCGAAGTCGGGTTGTCTAGATATGGAAAGTTAACTGGATATAAGGGGGGTATTTTGGTATTTTCCTTACTCAATTAAGTTATTTCATTTTTATAAATTAATTAGGGGTATAAACAGAATTGGTTCAGTTTACACACTCAAAATTTATGCTAGGGATTTGAGAGAAGAGAAAAGAGGAGAAAAGAGGAGAAAAACCAAAGTTCATCGCATTCTTGAGATTCACTTGAGGATTTTCGCCAAGGGTTCATCCCTACAGGGTATGTGAGATCACATAGCATTGGGTTCATTCACCCACACACCAATTATGATTAAATTCAATGTATTTATGTTCTTGAAAGTAGAGTATATGAGTCCTTGATGAATTTTGTTGAAGTTTTGTTTGAATCTTGATTGTCGGGTTTTGGAAGAGTTCTTGAGACAATTTGATAAGATTTAAGGTAGTTTTTGAGTATATTCTTGTATACTTTGGTTGGGTATTCGAATCTAAGTGTTTGCAAAAGAAACCAATCGAATCTAGACACTTTGGGGCGTCACGGCACTCAGTGCGCCCCAACCAGCCTTTTGTAGTGCAGGGTCTGGCGCCCTGCGCCACGGTCGCAAGGTTCTTTACCCTTTTACATTTCTTTCTGTTTAAGTTCCATCGAATCATACCTATGTTTTCTTGTTGATTATACACTCTAAGATACGTCTAAAAATCATGAGATCATCCATAAACATGAATCATAACCTTGAATTCGTAAATTCAAATTCAAGACAAGTTAAGAGCGAAGTCTAGAGAGTTCATAGAGTCTTTTCAAGAAGTCTCGTTTAAATGCTTTAAACTTATTAAAGACTTGAGTTTTGAGTTGAGTAAGAGTAAAAAGTGAAGTTCATTTTCTTCAAAAGAGTTTATGGGAACTAAGTATTCCCAAAGATTAAATGTTTTTACATTTAAGCAAGAGAGGAAACACTGATTTCCAATAGAGCCTTTGAGCTAGTTTTTGAGTAATTATCTCAAACCACAGAAAGAGTTATATTTTTAAACATATGTGATTTTTGCGTAATCAAGACACAACTTCCAATTCAAGTGTCTACCTTCGTACAACAGTAATATAACCAAACCAAATGGGTTGGGGTCGAGTCCCAAGTGGCGGTTCTTGAAAATTATTGGTTAAGCGCAAAAAATGCTAAAGTTAACCGTAGCGAGAAACATTATCGAGTATAAACATACTAAATCTAAAAGGGATGACGCAAGCATCAATTATCAATGTGGGTTTGTAGTCAAGTAACAACTAAAAAATAGTAAAATATAAGAAAACGAGATAGAGAGACGGGATTCTTGGGATATGACAGGAATACGGGATACACTAGACTATTGGGTACATGCTTTTGTTAGTAAATTGTTGAACATTTGTGACTAGGCTAGACTATAGTGGGGGTATATTCTCTTTCTCGCAACTTACCCCGAATCGACTCGATTTCTCTCGTACAATGAGTTGCCGCTTTAAGCACATCCTTCGCCTTAGCCCATTCACTCTCTCGAGCTGAATGTGTGGGAGAAGGACAAGGATTCACTCTCTCAACCTGAACCCATGTCGACCCAATACCACTGACTATCAATTTAGTAGTCTTAGTTTTATGACCTCTCTCTCGAGCAAGCCGAAAACACTAAGATGAAATCGTATTTGCAACTACAACTCCATTAAGTTAATACACAACTGCTAAATGAAATTACATTTAAAAAACAAATAAATCATCATCAAGCAAGACCCAACAGATAATCTAACCCATATTCACAAAATCACACCCAAAGAATTGGGGTTTTAGGTAGACATGAAAAAGAGATAAAAATCGATACCAAATGGTGTTACCATCAAATGGTACGATAAATAAAGACGTTGAGGATGAATATTCTTGACCAACTTCCAATTTCTTGGAGTTGAAACCCTTTAAATCTTCAAGGCTCAAGAACAATGTCTCCAAAAATGTATAAACTGTTCTATTCTAAAACTTTGTTCTCCAATAGCTTGATACTAACCTACAAATTTAAGCGAGTATTTATAGCTGTCAAAAAGTGTGCTGTGAAGGATCTACTCGGCGCAGTTAGTCGGGATCGCCGAACTACTCGGCGATCCACCCTTTGGTCTGGTACCTCGCCTTTTAGCTTTTGCCTTCAACATCTTCGCGTTCTAAATCATTGGGCGATATGGTGATGCTTCGCGAAACTGCTAGGTGATTCACCGACTACTCCTTTTCCTCGCAAACTTGACCTTTTTCTTCAGGGATAAGCACACTAGAACATTAGGCAAGGTTGTAAGCCTTTCAGCGACACGCCTAATAGATTAGACGATCGTCATGCCGTTTTTTCTTCCTTCTTTCAGCCACTTTGTTCCTTTTTGCTCGATAGCATCCATGCTTTGTCTCTCAACTCAAATACCTGAAACTTAAGGACTTTCATCAGATATAGAGACAAAATATGCATTTGAGGATACTAATTCTATCAAAATATAGCCCTAAATAAGTCCAAATTGTGGACTCATCAATATGCGCTAGTTACATTTTGGGAGTAGTATTATGCACTGATTTGGGGACAAGTTGAGTTTAGACAACTCAAGGTCTCCATAAATCGTGTAGCCAACATGGGTAGAAAAGGGTTAGACTTTTTTAAATGATTCCTTACTGTTTTTTAGCATAGACTAGTGGATCCACTTAGTAGTTAGGTTGTATACCCTTGGCAAGGTATAGGACGACCCTGGCAGCGTGAGGTAAGACGTTTTATCATCATATAGCTTATAGTGATAGTTGTTGGTTAGAGAAACTCCCACAGAGATATTTTGTATTCTTATATACATATAGTTATTTGTATTTTCATATACAAGCTAAGTTATTGTTGTATTTTTCAATACACCGAGTTGTTATCTTCATCTTTCAAAGCTTTTCTTTAGATTGCATTTATATTACTACTTTATATTGAAATGAGTTGAGTTGAGTTGACACCAAGTTCTTTCAATTCCCTTTAAAGCTTATGTCTTGTTTTAGAATTCCCCTCGCATGCTCATTTATTCAATGTATTGATGCCATTTGGGCTGCATCATTTTATGATGCAGATACAGGTAACATGATAAATATCCAATGCTTCGTTGATCCAGCTGAGCATTGTAGAGTTATTTGGTGAGCCTCCTTGCTTTCCGGAGGACCCTTTTTTAACTTATTTATCATTTCAGTTGTTAGGATGATCGGGGGTCTTGTCTCAATATCCCTCTTAGTATTAGAGGATTCATAGACATATAGTTTAGTTATTAGTTCATTAGTCTTGCTACTTTAGTTGTTTTGATTATAAGACCTGAGTTGCCTTATTGGCCAGTTGAATGTTTTCTTTATGACACTCTAGTTTATTTCATGAACTTATCTTTGTTGAGAAAAGTCTTCCATTGAGTAGTAAGCTAGGCCAAGGGTTCTCTTGGGGCCAACAATTGTTCTCGAGTGCCACTCCCGCCTATGGTGTAGGCTCGGGGCGTGACAAACATGGTATCGGAGCCCTGAGTTCAAGAGTCCTAGAGAGTCTATGAAGTCATCTTTGTAGACTCCTAGTTGTCAGTGTGAAGCCCTCCACACCTTTAATTAGGAGGCTGCGACATTTAGGAACAATCTCACTTCTCTCCTACTCATTTCGTGCAATAGAGTTTATCTTTAAAAAATTTCTTCTAATTCGTGCTTGCATGTATCTTTCAGATCATGCCTCCACGAAAAGTTGTCAGAGGTTGTCTTGCTAGGAGAAATGTCAAGGAACAAGGGGTACCTAATGCACCTGAAGTGTAACCCCAAGGAGAGGTCACCAATGCTGAGTTCCAGGAAGCTATCCGGATGTTGAGTCAAGCTCTGACAAATCAAGTTGGATAGAGTGAAAATCGACAGGAAGTGGCTGATATGTCTAGGATCTGTGAATTTTTAAGGATGAATCCTCCAAGATTCACTGGTTCAAGTGTCATTGAGGATCCGATTTTTTTTAAGAGCTTTAGAATATTTTTAAGATTATGCATATTGTTGATGTTGAGAGGGTGAAACTAGTTGCATACCAATTGAAGGATGTCTCTAGAATCCTGTTTGATCAATGGAAAAAGAATAGAGCTGAAGGTGTACCATTTGTGAGTTGGGCTATGTTTGAGGAGGCTTTCTCTGGGAAATTATTTCCCTGTGAACTAAGAGAAGCAAAGGTACAAGAACTCCTCACTTTTAAGAAGGAATCTTTGAGTGTTCATGAGTACAGTATGAAGTTCACCCAAATCTCTCGTTATGCTCCGGAGATGGTTGCTGACATGAGAAGCAGGATGAGTTTGTTCGTTGCTGGATTGTCTCGTCTGTCAAGTAAAGAGGGTAAGGCAGCTATGTTAATATGGTACATGGACATATCAAAACCTATGATTCATGTGCAGTAGACTGAGGAAGAGAAGGTGAGAGATAGGGAAAATTTTTGAAACAAGAGAGCTAAGACAGGGAATGAGTCCGGAGAGCAGAAGGGTAATGCCAACCAGTCATCTTTCCAATAGAAACAAAAGGGACATGCTCTATCATCTTCTAGTGCACCTGCACTAAGGAATAAAGGTGAGTTCCAAAAGCAAAATTCACAAAATTTCAGGGCTAGACTTGCGCAGTCTCAAGGTAGTATGGCACTAAGGGGTAATAGGACTCCTGCATGTGCTAAGTGTGGTAGGAGCAACTCAGGGGTGTGTCGTAATGGGTCCACTGGTTGCTTTATGTATGGTTAGAACGTTCATTTTATGAAAGAGTTCCCTAAGAACAGACAAAGTAATGGAAATGGGGGAAATAGAACCCAATCTTGTTCAGTTGCTCTACCAGAAAAAGTTGCATCTAGAGGATCTACTTCAGGGGAAAGTGGAGGAGCAAACCGTCTGCGTGGTATTATTAGTCACCAAGAGCAAGAGGATTCACCAGATGTTGTCACTAGTAATATCGAAGTCCTTAACTTTGATGTTTATGATATGCTAGATCCAGGAGCGAGTCTATCCTTTGTGACTCCTTATGTTGTGATGAATTTTGATGTTCTTTCTGGAGAAGCTTCTTTAGCCCTTCAGTGTTTCTACACCTATTGGTGAGTATATTCTAGGTGAGAGAGTCTATAGTGATTGTACCATTTCCATCAATCACAAAAGCATCGTGGTTGACTTAGTTGAGTTAGATATGGGAGATTTCGATTTCATTATAGGTATGGAGTGGATTCATGCTTGTTATGCCTCAGTCGATTGTACAACTCGAGTTGTTAAGTTCCAGTTTCTTAATGAGCCAGTTAAAGAGTGGAAGAGTAGTTTAGAAGTGACGAATGGTCGTCTCATTTCGTACCTTAAGGCGAGAAAGTTATTTTCCAAGGAGTGTGTGTATCACTTTTTCCGAGTTAATGACTCTAGTGTTGAGATACCTCCTATTGAGTCAGTTCCAGTAGTAAAAGAGTTTCCAGAATTCTTTCCAGATGATTTTGCCATAGTCCCTCCTAAGAGGGAAAGAAAGTTTGGTATAGATATTATTCCCGATCATCTTCCAATATCTATTCCGCCATATAGAATGGCACCAACAGAGTTGAAAGAGCTAAAAGAGCTATTGAAATATCTCCTCGAGAAGTGTTTTATTTGACCAAGTGTCTTACCTTGGGGCACTCCAGTCTTATTTGTGAGAAAGAAGGATGGTTCCCTTAGAATGTGTATAGATTACTATCAGTTGAATAAGGTTACTATCAAGAATAAGTATCCTCTTTCGAGAATTGAGGATCTCTTTGATCAACTTAAGGGTGCCATTTAGGTGTTATAGTGCGCTTACTCAGATTATCAAGTCTTCGTAACATTGTTGCTTAGCTTCTTGCATGAAAATTAGAACCCTAGTTGTGTAAATTCATCTATTTCATGGATTACACTAGCTAGGATAGATAAACAAATATGCATGCCTCAGATTTCAAATGTTTCATTATCAGTGTGTAAATGTTGTATCTTCAGTTAGCATGTAAAAATATTAAGCTATCTAGTATACTTTAGTTATGTTGTACTGTACATATTTCCAGTTGAAGGTAGGCTTAACACCGAGTTGGAATAGGGCCAGTCGCACTAATAGTCCAAAAACTACGTGCCCCCATAGGTTTATAAGTCCCCTATATGGGAATTAGATTTAGTGATCACGCCAGTCAGGCCTCTATACTGTAACACTTCAAAAATTAGTAGGCTAAACTAGAGCTTAACGTGAGGGTTAGGGTCGGGAATGTAACTCCCCGTAGTTAAAATAAAGTATTTTATGTTAGAATGTCAAGGTACTACCCCTCAAGGACCAACCATGGACTCTTGAGGAGGACCCCTGGAAACTGCCAAAAACTAGTGAACCACGGCAGGACCCACGCCCCGTGGGTGGTTCCACAACCCATGGATGTAGGGCCGTGGTTGGCGAAATAGTTGCAGCCACAAAACCACGCTTGACCAGGATGGTCCGTGGTTCCATCCACGACCCATCAATGTGGTCTTATGGATGGTGACCTGGGAACTGTTTTTGGGGTTAAGTTTAGGGGAGCTTTGAGGTTTTTCAATTTTAATTTATACTAAGTGGTGTCATTTTAGCCTAATTTAGACCACCTATATTAGGATTTAAACCCCTAAATTAAGACATCTCAACTCATTATTCTAAAACCCAAATCAATTCCCAACACTTCATCCTCTCCAAAAACTCTCTCTCTAGAAAACTCAAAGAAGAAGAAGAAGAAGAAGAAGAAGAAAGTGAACGCTAGGGTTCAAGAAGTAAGGATCTTCACAACAAATTCATAGGGCTTAGTGATTGAGGTATGGTGGTTTTTATCCATGGGTAGGTTTCACCAATGGAGCCCTCTAAAAATCTTCAATTTCAAATTGTAGAATTCCCGCAAAATTACTTCATTCACCATGGGCTCTTTGATTTACTAATTTTAATAGTTTAATTATGTATAAATACACATGAATATATGATCTTTTATGTTTTTATGATGTTTCACTTATGAACCCATGCAAACCCCCATATCTCCAAATTGTGATCTCATAGGTTTGGTTGTTGATTGTGAAAGATGAGTTTTTAAGATATATTGTATGAATTGATAGAATTACATTAAATTATGATGAAATCCCTACCTAATGATAAAATTTTAGATTTGGTGATTGATGATGGCTTTGAACCTTGGAAAGGTAAAGTGTGAGTTTATGCATGATCTTATGAACCTATGTAATAGCTTTAAGGGTGCTTTGAGAGTAAAGTGCCAATTTTAATTGTGTTGTTGTGTTGTTTAAAGGTTATTCTCTTGAAACACTTACAACCATGATGTGAAAGGTTTTCTCACATAGAAAGGAGTCTTAGGTTGAAAGGCTATTCTCACTTAATTGAATCAATGAATAAGAATTATCCTAATGAACTAACCTGGATTAGTTGTTAATGACATCCTTCCATGAGACATGAGTTAAGTAAGACTTAATAAGTATTCCGTGGGAATTATGCTTAGCACCGAGTGGATTTTGACAATGAGATGGAAGCTCTCCCATTAGTTGAGGTCGAGTTTCTAGAAGAGGTCTCATGAGATGGAAGCTCTCCTATTAGTAAAGGCCATGTTTCTAGAAGCAATCTTTGTATCCCATAAACTATGTTCCCCCATAGGTTATCTATCTAGTGTATCCACCTAAGCTAAGAGTTCATGGTTCTACCTAAAGCAACTAGTACAACCGTTTTCAGAGTGGGAGACACCAGGTGATCATGTTTTAGCTCATATGGTCTCTATGTCGGTTAAGGCTATTCTTCTCACAATAAGAACATGAATAATGAAATATGGTTACTCAAGAGGTTTTGTATATGAGTTCAAAGGTTTTAAAGATAATGTTGACTTATGTTGTCCATGATTATGACTTATGACTTCTAATGTCTTATATGATGCTTAAACTTGGAAAATTGCATGGTTTCAAATGACATGTCCCTTTTTTTTTGCATATTTTAATGTTTGTATGCATGGCTACCATACTTAGTTCATTTTTGTGCTAACCCCTACTTTTCCTACATTTTCCCCAAGTGTAGAGTTCGGTTCTCGAGGTGATCATTCTAGTGGCTAAAGCTTTAACTTGTGTATCTTCCAAGCTTGTTGGTGAGTCCTCATGGTTCGAGGATGACTTTTTCCTATGTAGTAGTTACTTTCATGTACTTTCCCTTTTCGGACATTTTGTATGGGCTAGGCCCTATTTCATTCAAGTATTGTAATAGATGACTATATTGAGACAAGTCTACACTTTCGCTTTCTTTTATAAAAAACCTTTAAAACTTAAAATGTGTTTTGCTCTTTATTATTCTAGTACTTTATGTTATGATATGGTAAGTGTCTTACATGGAGCCTTTCGAGGTTCTATGTGCCTTGTTACATCTAGGGGGTACCCTAGGTCATGACAAACATTGTAATTAGAGCACGAGGTTTAGAATAATATTAGGATAATGTCTCATAAGCCACATCTAGTAGATTCTTGTTCATGAGTGTGAAGTGTGCCACACTTATGAATGAGAGGGTACAAGATGTTTAGTAAATTCCACATCTTCATTACTCTTAATTCATGCCTTAGAGTTTTAACTATAAAATATTTCTCTCTCCTAATCCTTCTCTTGTATCTTCAGGATATTAATACATGAAGGGCTAATGCTACAAGGATGGAAGATGACAATGTGAAGCAAGGAGCTTCTTCTCAAGCTCCCCAAGCTCTGATAGATCCTTGGGTTAAGAATGTGACCAATGCGGAGTTTAGGTCGACTATCCAAATGTGGGCTCAAGCCAATAGATAAGATGTAGCTCCGGTGAATCCTAATGTGAATTCGGCAGCTTCAATGGTGAGGGATTTTGCACGAATGAACGCTCCAAAATTTCATAGCTCCAAAGTGGAAGAGGATCCTCAAAGGTTCATCAATGAGGTTTATAAAGTACTTGCTATTATAGGTGTCTCCAGAAGAGAAGGCGGAGTTAGCTGTTGGCTTAAGTGTGGTATGATCTGTGGATGGGAGAAAGACCAACAGAAGAGGGCCCGGTAGAATGGGAATTGTTTAAATCAGAATTTCTTGATAGATTTTTCCCCCTCGAGTTAAGGGAGGTAAAGGTATAAGAGTTCATCAACCTTTTTCAAGGAAGTATGAGTTTTAAGGAGTATGCTCTAAAGTTCACCCAACTCTCCAAATATGCTCCAAACTCTGGTGGTGGACTCAAGGGCTATGATGAGAAGGTTTAAGTCGGGTGTGTTCGACTTGGTTGAAAAAGAGTGTCATACAGAAATGCTCCTCCATGATATGGATATCTCAAGGCCTATGGTGTACGCTCAACAGATTGAGGAATCGAAACTTAGGGAGAAGAATACGGAGGTTAAAAGGGCTCGAACCGGTGATGGGAATTTCTCTAACTCAAGGTCCAATGGACAAGGCTGACCTAGATATAGACAAAGGTTTTCCAGTCAAGATTCATATAGTTCTCCTCCTAAGTCTAATAAGGAAAGGGTGTCTAACACTAAATCTGAAGGAGGAAATAGAGGTGGTTCTTTTTTTTCTAGATCTACATGTGCCAAGTGTGGGAAGAAACATGATGGTAAGTACCTAGATAGCACCGATGGATGTTTTAGTTTTGGGAAGAGTGGACACAAGATGAGAGATTGCCCCATGCTTGTGGAAAAGGAAAGGGAAAGAAAGTATGCTCCTCCAAGCAGTTCAAACTCCAATTCCCCAAAGAAAAACCATTTTATATTCTTCAATCTCGAGGTAACCAAGAGAGCTCCCCAGATGTAGTGACTGGTATGTTAAAATTCTTTTTTATTGATGTGTAGGACTTGTTAGATCTTGGTGCTACTTTATCGTTCGTGACGCCTTATGTGGCAATGAGATTTGATGTTTCCCCGGAAGTGCTATTAGAACACTTTTTTCTATCTCGACCCCAGTTGGTGAGTCTGTGGTGGCTAAGAGGGTCTATAGGACATTCCCTATTTCCTTATCCAATAAGATTACTTTGGTGGACTTGGTAGAGCTAGACATGTTAAACATCGATGTGATTCTTGGTATGGATTGGTTGCATGCATGTTATGCCTCTATTGATTGTAGGACTCATGTGGTTAGATTCTAATTTCCAAATGATCCTATCTTAGAATGGATGGGGCGAAATTCTATGCCTAGAGGTAAATTTGTCTCTTGTCTTAAAGCTAGGAAGATGATCTTAATAGGGTGTATTTAACATCTTGTTAGGGTGAGGGGTGTGGATTCTGAAACCCCTTCTCTAGAGTCAATTCCGGTAGTTAATGAGTTCCCAAATGTTTTCCCTGATGATTAACCCGGTATTCCTCCCGAGTGGGAAATAGATTTTGGTATTAACCTTCTCCCAAATATGGAACCTATCTCTATCCCTCCTTATAGAATGGCTCCAATGGATTTGTTGGATAAGGGTTTCATCTGACCGAGTATTTCTCCATGGGCGACCCTGCATTATTTGTTAGAAAGAAAGATGGATCTCTATAACACTCCGGAAAATGATAAGCTAAACTAGAGCACTAAACATGAGGATGAACGTCTTAAATGAGAGTAATAGCCATGAGGCAAGTGCCATGGCCAAGGGGCCAAGCCAAACCCAAAGGCCAAGGCTTCCCCTAGCCTTTAGCTACTACCTCAACCTTCGCGAGAAAGACCACGAGTCATGGTCCTCACCACGGCTCGTGAATATGGGCGTTGTCTTGCCTTGGCCATGAAAGTTTGGCCACCATTTTTCCTAGTCACTGCCCCAACTTCCACGGCCATCACCACAGTCCGTGGTCATGACCATGACCATGGGAGGTGCTCGTGGAGTTGTCTTAGGCAAATAAGCAAAAGGCTCCAAGTGGCGAGCCTATTGCATTAAGGACCACGGAAGGGACCACGGCTCGTGGAGCCCCTAGTAGTGATGCCTTGGGCGTGTATGACTTGTGCCACCTTGGAGGGGCTATTGCCTCAACCCTTCACGGGCGTGACCATGTGTCGTGGTCCACTTCACTAGATGTGAAGGGGCCCGTGGAGATGACTTCGACTCATGAGCCAAATTCCACCAAACTATGGCCGCTGCCCCAATCTTCACGAGAGGGACCATGGATCATGGTCCTCACCACGGCTCGTAAAGATGGGCGTGACACCTGGACGGGGTCTTTAAGTGAGGATCATTTAAGTCTTTTAATTTTTATGTCCTATTAAAGTGGGGGTATTTTGCGTATTTTAGGGGTAAAATATATATTAGTTTTAAGTCAAAATTCACAAGACTTGGTCATTATTCACAAACACCCAAATACTTCCCCAAAATCCTCTCCTCTCAATATTTCTCTATCTAGAAGTTCCTCCAATGAAGAACACCAAGAACTTCAAGGTTAGGGGTCAAGAATCCATCTTCTCAACTAAAATTCATGGGCAAAGCTTCAATTACGGTATGGGAACCTTGATTCATCGAACACTTTTCTCCATGAAGCCCTTCAACTCTAATTTTGAAATTTGGGATATTGTTCAAAAGCTAGGGTTTTCATTCTAGCCATGGGTTCTCCGTAAAAATGATTTTATTACGTTAAATGCATTATATTATGGATGATTTGATGTTTACTGGTGGTTTTTATTGTAAAATTCCCTATGAACCAATGAACTTCCCCATGACCCCAATTTCATGAATTATGATGGGTGTATTTATACAAGTTGATTACTATGAATTGTTCCTATGTTAATCCAATTATTGAATCTTGTTTTATTCATGCTGAAAGTAGTATTTCTAAGTGTGATTGTGAGACTTGGTTCATGACCCTTGAATGGGGTAAATTGTGAAGGTTTTGTTCATGCTTGATGAAAGTTGTATGTGAACTTATAATTCACTTGAAAGGTAAAGATCTTATCACTATTGTGTAAATTGAGGTACTGTTGAAAGGTCAATTCTCCCCTTACCCTTTACACATGTTCATGTATGACTTGTCTAGGATGGTGATAATAATGTTTTGCTGATTGAAAGGCTATTTCTCATGAAAACACTACGAATAATTATGTGAATGGTTTACTCAGGTGTTAATGGTGATTCTAAGGTTGAAAGTTAGTTCTCACCTAAATGAATCTATAAGGTATTTTATGATTTGTATTGAATGAAGGGTAGAGCACTCCTTCACACATGTAAATATAATTTAAGACTAATTATCTATAATTTGGGAAATAATGCTTAGTACCGAGTGGATATGGAAAATGAGGTAAGGTCCCTTCCGTCAATGCAATAGGTCGGGTCATCTAAAAGTAAACTCATGAGATGGAAACTCCTCCGCCAATGCAATAGGTCGGGTTTCTAGAAACAATCTCCCTATCTGATAACTATGTGCCCACATAGCACTTTAACTAGTGGATCCACCTAAATGCTAAACATGTTAGTTCTACCTTAGGCAAGTAGGACACCGTCTTTCAGTGTGGGGTTACACGACACCGGATTTCTTGTAACTCACATGGTCTATGTCAGTTATGGCTACTCTTCCCTATATGATAAGATAATGAATGAGACATGAAGTATACTATGACTTCTTGGTGAGTTTACTTAGTAGGAGTGGGGGTATGGGACTTTACTTCCACATTGCACAAGTAGACTTAGTAGGATGTTATGGGATGGTTCCTTTATGTTATGATGAGATTTGAATGTATGCATGTATGTTGAACGGATAGTTGAAATGAATGACTTCCTTTTTGTTGAAGTATGGTACATGACTAGTTTCTTATTTATGACTATTGATTGTGATGAGGTCTTAAGATGAATGTCTGATTAAGGTAATTTCAAAGGAGTACTTAGTATGGTTGGTATTATGGGGTGCCAGCCATACATTGCACAAGTGTTCCTTAGGGGTTGCTAAAGTGTTGGTATTGCTATGTTGTGAATATAAATGTGAATATGGCTTGTCTTTGACATTGAAAATGCATGTTGGTCTCCAAACTTGATCAATGCATTCTTTTCAACTAAAATGTCCTTGTTAACATATTTCAAGGATTTTATGCATGTTTCCATACTTAGTACATATTTTAGCTTACCCGTTCTTCCTCTACATTTTTGATAAGTGTAGGTTCCGGCTAGCTTACATACAATCTCCTTTCTTGAAGAAGACTTGGATTGCTTATCTCCAAGTAGTTGTGAGTCCTCAAGTTCGAGGCATATTTCCATTTCTTAGTTCCTATTGTATTTCTCTTATATTGACAATTTATTGATGTATAGGGCTAAGTCCCAAACTTTGTATTCCAATGCTTTAGATGGTGTATGAGATAAAGTCTAGATTCTTATGATTTTCTATTATGAAAATGAAATGTGACTTTGATTGTAAAAGATTTAAAATTTTACGCATTATTTCTATGTCTTATGTTATGATGATGCTAGAGGCTTGTATGCGACCCCATCGGGGTCAAGTACGTCGTGTCGCTTCTAGGGGGTAATTTCAGGTCCTGACAAACTTGGTATCAGAGCATAAGGTTTTGGGATAATATTTAGGTTGATGTCTCATGAACCACGTCTAGTAGAGTCTTGTTCATGAGTGTGAAGCGCGCCACTCTTATGAATGAGAGGCTATAAGATCTTTAGGAACTTTCTCTTTTTTCGTTACTCTTTTGTCATGCGTGGAGTCTTAACTCTATGAAGTCCTTTCTCCTAACCCTTTTCTTGTGATTATAGGCAATGAATATAAGAAGGGCTAATGCTAGGAGAGCGGTAAAGGAGAATGTGAATGAGGAGGTTCCCCCTCAAGCTCCTCAAGACCCTGAAATTCCTAATAATGAAGGGGCTATGACTAATGTGGAGATAAGGGTGGCTCTCCAAACTTTGACTCAACTCATGACAGTTCAAACTCAAGCTGTCACCACTCAAGCTCAAGCCATAATGGCCCAAGCGAACTGAGAAGTTGGGCCTCGGGTAAAACCCAATGTGAGTACCATGGCCTCAAGGTTGAGAGATTTTACTAGGATGAACACTCTTATTTTATTGGGTTCTAACGTGAATGAAGACCCACAAGAGTTTTTGGAGGAGGCTTACAAAATAGTGGAGGCTATGAGGGTCACTTCTATTGAGAAAGACGAATTAGCCGGGTATCAATTGAAGAATGTGGCCCAAGTATGGTACACTCAATGGAAGGAATATAAGGCAATAAGAGCGGGTCCCATAAGTTGGGAAGTATTCAAGAAGGCCTTCCTTGATAGGTTCTTCCCCCGTGAGAAGAGGGAAGCCAAGGTTGAGGAGTTCATCAACCTTCGCCAAGGAGGTATGAGTGTCCAAGAATAGTCCTTGAAATTCACTAAGTTGTCTAAATATGCCCCATCTTTGGTTTCTAATCCAAGGAATAAGATGAGTCGATTTCTAACTGGTGTGTCCGATGCCATTGAAGAACTATGTTATGCGGCAATGCTCCATGACAACATGGATATCTCACGGTTGATGGTATATGCCCAACAAGTTGAGGATACAAGGCTTAGGAAGAAGAATAGAGAGGTAAAGGGGGCAAGGACCGACGATGGAAATTCTTCTAAAGGTAAGTTTGAGGGCCAAAGTGGACCAAGGTTCAAGAAGAGGTTTTCCAAACAAAGCTCCTCCAATGCTCCAAGGCCCAACAAAGATAGGCTGTCTAACCCTGAGCTTCAAGGAGGCAGTAGGGGTGGATCTTCCATGGAGAGGCCTACATGTGCCAAGTGTGGTAAAAGGCATAAGGGAAAATGTCTTGCTGGTATGGGTGTGTGCTATGGATGTGGCAAAAATGGACATCAATTGAAATATTGCCCAACTCGTGTGGCCAAGGGAAGAGAGGGTAATCAAGCTCCTCTAAGTGGTTCCAATATCGATGCTCCCAAGAAGAACCGCTTATGTGCACTCCAATCCCGGAGTGATCAAGAGGGTTCTCCGGACATTGTTACCGGTATGTTACAAGTATTTTCCATTGATGTTTATGCATTATTAGACCTCGGTGCCACATTGTCTTTTGTTACTCTTTTTGTGGCTATGAAATTTGATGTACTCCCAGATGTCTTAGAAGAACCCTTTGTAGTTTCTACCCCGGTGGGTGACTCTTTTATAACTAAAAGAGTTTATAGGAGTTGTCCCATTTCATTGTCTTATAAAGTAACATTGGTTGATTTGGTAGAATTACATATGTTGGACTTTGATGACATATTGGGGATGGATTGGTTACATACATGTTTTGCGTCAATTGATTGTAGAACCCGGGTGGTGAAATTTCTATTTCCTAATGAGCCTACTTTAGAATTGAAAGAGGGAAACTCTATCCCTAAAGGTCATTTGATTTCGTGTCTAAAAGCTTGTAAAATGATCTCAAAGGGGTGTATGTATCACCTTTTTAGGGTCATGGACATTGAGTCCGAGACTCCTTCTTTGGAGTCGGTCCCTGTAGTGAGAGAGTATCCAAAAGTTTTCTCCCATGACTTGCTGGATATTCCTCTCGAATGGGAAATAGACTTCGGCATTGATCTTGTGACGGATACAAAACCCATATCCATTCCCCCTTACCGGATTGCTCCAGCCGAATTGAAGCAATTGAAGGCACAACTCAAGAATTTGATAGATAAGGGTTTTATTCTACCAAGCATATCTCCATGGGGTGCTCCGGTATTATTTGTTAAAAAGAAAGATGGGTCCCTTAGGATGTGTATTGATTACCACCAATTAAACAAGGTCACTATAAAGAATAAGTATCCATTTCCTAGGATTGATGATTTGTTTGATCAACTCAAGGGGCTACCTTTTTCTCCAAAATAGATCTTCGTTCGGGTTACCATCAACTAAGGGTAAAAGGGTGTGACATTCCTAAGACGGCCTTTAGGAACCGGTACAGTCATTACAAATTTGTGGTTATGTCTTTTGGGTTAACAAAAGCCCCGGCAGCATTATGGACCTAATGAATAGGGTGTTTAGATAATATCTTGATTCGTTTGTGATTGCCTTTATTGATGATATTTTAATCTATTCGAGGAGTGAAGGTGAACATAAGGATCACTTGAGGATAGTATTGCAAGTCCTTAAAGACCACCGACTATATGCTAAATTTAGTAAGTGTGAGTTTTGGCTAAGATCGGTTGCTTTTCTTGGTCATATTGTGTCGGGCATAGGAATAGAGGTTGATCCTAAGAAGATGGATGTGGTCAAGGGTTAGCCTAGACCCCTAAGTCCCACCGATATTAGGAGCTTTTTGGGTTTGGCCGGGCATTATAGGAGATTTTTTGAGGGCTTCTCATCCATCGCCTCTCCATTAACGGCCTTGACCCAAAAGAAGTCCAAATTTGAGTGGTCGAAGGCTTGTGAGAAGAGCTTCCAAGAATTGAAGGATAGACTCACCTCCGCTCCGTTGTTGACCTTACTGGAGAGTATCGATGGATTTGTAGTATATTGTGATGCTTCGACAGTAGGGTTGGGGTGTGTTCTCATGCAAAATGGTAAGGTGATTTCCTATGCTTTAAGGCAACTCAAGATTCATGAAAATAATTACCTGACCCATGACCTCGAACTAGCGGTGGTGGTATTTTCCTTGAAAATATGGAGACACTATCTCTATGGGGTGCATGTAGATGTGTTTACCGACCACAAGAGTCTTCAACATGTGTTTAGCCAAAAAAACTTGAACCTCCGATAAAGGAGATGGTTAGAGATTTTGAAAGATTATGACATAAGTGTCCTATACCACCCCGGAAAAGTTAATGTGGTTGCTGATTCCCTAAGTAGATTGCCCATGGGTAGTGTGGCTCATGTAGAAGATGAGAAGAAGCAATTGGTTCATGATGTGCACAGATTGGCCCGGTTAGGTGTCCAACTAGTGGATTCCACCAATGATGGATTCATGGTTCATCATAGTTCCGAATCGTCCTTTGTGGTTGATATGAAGTCTAAGAAACATCTTGATCCTATATTGATGGAGTTGAAAGAATCGTTTCTCAACAAGTTAGTTGAGGTTTTCTCCTAAGGGGAGATGGGGTGCTTAGGTACCAAGGTAGGTTGTGTGTTCCGGATGTTGATGGTTTGAGGGACAAAATTCTAGAAGAGGCTCATGGTTCGCGATATTCTATTCATCCGAGAGCCACAAAGATGTACCGTGATCTACGGGAAGTCTATTAGTGGATTAGAATGAAAAAAATATAGCGGGCTTTGTGGCCAAGTGTCCTAATTGTCACCAAGTCAAGGCCGAACACCACAAACCGGGAGGTTTGCTCCAAGATATAAATATTCCCACTTGGAAGTGAGAGGAGGTGAATATGGATTATATTCTGGGTTTGCGTCGTACTCGAAGGCAACATGATTCTATTTGGGTTATTGTTGATAGGATGACGAAATCAACCCATTTCATTCCCGTCAAGGTTACCTTTTCAGCGGAAGATTATGCTAAGTTGTACATCAAGGAGGTAGTGAAGTTGCATTCCTTTGTCTATTATATTGTATCGAGGTACTCAATTTACTTCACATTTCTGGAAGGCGTTTCAACAAGGACTTGGTACCAATGTTAAACTTAGTACCGCTTTCCATCCTCAAATATATGGTCAAGCGGAACGGACCATTCAAACCTTAGAGGACATGTTAGGGTGTGTGTGATTGATTTCAAGGGTTGGGACGATTATCTTTCCTTGATAGAATTTTCCTACAACAATAGCTACCACTTAAGCATTGCCATGGCTCCGTTTAAAGCACTTTATGGTAGGAGGTATAGAGCACCGGTGGGTTGGTTTGAAGTAGGTGAGTTTTTTGTCTAATTGGTCCCGAACTAGTTTATGATGCCATTGAAAAAGTTCGACTCATTAGAGAAAGGTTGAAAACGGCCCAAAGTCGGCAAAAGTCTTATGCCGACAATAGAAGGTGGGATCTAGAATTTGAAGTTGGTTATTGGGTCTATTTGAAGATCTCACCCATGAAGGTTGTGATGAGGTTTGGCAAGAAGGGGAAACTTAATCCCGGGTTTGTGGTCCCTATCAAATCTTGAGTTTTCATGATGTATATATTCCTCATGTTGATTTGTATTTTAGTATAATGATTGCATCTTTAACTTCATGAGGAGAATTGATGAACATGCTTAATGATTTATTGATGAAAGGCATATTGGCTCTATAATGTTCTGTTGTGCTCATTCAAAGTTGGAGAAGGTGGTTCCTACTATGATCATGTGAAATGATGAGTTTGGTGCATAATGAGTTGTGGACTAAGTTCTTACTTTCTTGTGAATGCATTGCTTATGTCTTGAGATGGAGTGGATGTTTCCTTCTTTTAATTGTGCATTGTTTTGATGTTGCATACAAGTTGGGCTGTTAGTCTTGAGTCTTGACTTTCGTAAGGTGTCTAGATCACCATTTAAGGATGAATGTTCCGAAGAGGGAGATAATGTAACACTCCAGAAAATGATAAGTTAAACTAGACCATAAACGTGAGGATGAACGTCTTGAATGAGAGTTATAGTAGCCAAGGCCATGAGGCAAGTGCCATGGCCAAGGGGCCAAGCCAAAGCCAAAGGCCAAGGCTTCCCCTAACCTTTAGCTACTGCCTCAACCTTCACGAGAAGGACCAAGAGTTGTGGTCCTCACCACGGCTCGTGAAGGTGGGCATGGTCTTGACTTAGCCATGAAACTTTGGCCACAATTTTTTCCTTGTCACTGCGTCAACTTCCACGGTCCGTGGTCATGACCACGACCATCGAAGGTGCTCGTGGAGTTGCCTTAGGAAAATAAGCAAAAGGCTCCAAGTGGTGAGGCTACTGCCTCAAGGACCACGGGAGGGACCACAGCTCGTGGAGCCCCTCGTGGTGGTGCCTTGGATGTGTAAGCCTTGTGCCACCTTGGAGGGGCTACTCCCTCAACCCTCCACGGGAATGACCACGTGTCGTGGTCCACTTCACGAGCTGTGAAGGGGCCCATGGAGATTACTTGGACTCATGAGCCAAATATCACAAAACTCTAGCCATTGCCCGAATCTTCACGAGAGGGACCACGAGTCGTGGTCCTTACCACGGCTCGTGAAAATGGGCGTGACACATCGATGAGCTCTTTAAGTGAAGATCATTTAAGTGTTTTAGTTTTTAAGTCCAATTAAAGTGGGGGTGTTTTGGGTATTTTAGCGGTAAAATATATGTTGGTTTTGAGTCAAAATTCACAAGACTTGGTCATTATTCACAAACACCCAAATATTTCCCCAAATTCCTCTCTTGTCAATATTTCTCTCTCTAGAAGTTCCTCCACTGAAGAACACCTAGAATTTGAGGGTTGGGGGTCAAGAATCCATCTTCTCAACTCCAATTCGTGGGCAAAGCTTCAATTAAGGTATGAGAACCTTGATTCATGTAACACTTTTCTCCATGAAGCCTTTCAACTCTAATTTCGAAATTTGGGATATTGTTCAAAAACTAGGGTTTTCATTCTAGCCATAGGTTCTTCCTAAAAAAGATTTTATTATGTTAAATCCATTATATTATGGATGATTTGATGTTTAATGGTGGTTTTTATTGTAAAATTCCCCATGAACCAATGAACTTCCCCATGACCCCAATTTCATGAATTGTGATGGGTGTATTGATACAAGATGATTACTATCAATTGTTCCTATGTTAATCAAATTATTGAATCTTGATTTATTCATGCTTACAGTAGTATTTCTAAGTGTGATTGTAAGACTTGGTTCATGACCCTTGAACGGGGTAAATTGTGAAGGTTTGTTCATGATTGATTAATGTTGTATGTGAACTTATAATTCACTTGAAAGGTAAAGATCTTATTACTATTGTGTAAATTAAGGTATTGTTGAAAGGTAAATTCTCCCCTTACCCTTTACACATATTCATGTATGACTTGTCTAAGATGGTGATAATATTGTTGTGTTGATTGGAAGGCTATTTCTCATGAAAACACTATGAATAATAATGTTAATGGTTTACTCACGTGTTAATGGTGATTCTAAGGTTGAAAGTTAGTTCTCACGTAAATAAATCTATGAGCTATTTTATGAATTGTATTGAATGAAGGGTAGAGAACTCCTTCACACATGTAAATACAATTTAAGACTAATTATGTATAATTTGGGAAATAATACTTAGTACCGAGTGGATATGGAAAATGAGGTAAAGGCCTTTCCATCAATACAATAGGTCAAGTCATCCAAAAGTAAACTCATGAGATGGAAACTCCTCCACCAATGCAATAGGTCGGGTTTCTAGAAGCAATCTTCCTATCTCATAACTATGTGCCCACATAGGACTTTAGCTAGTGGATCCACCTAAAACCTAAACATGTTAGTTCTACCTTAGGCAAGTAGGACACCATCTTTCGGTGTGGGGCTACACGTCACCGAATTCCATGTAGCTCTCATGGTCTATGTCGGTTATAGCTACTCTCCACTATATGATAAGATAATAAATGAGACATGAACTATACTATGACTTCTTGGTGAGTTTACTTAGTAGGAGTGGGGGTATGGGACTTCACTTCCACATTGCACAAGCAGACTTAGTAGGATGGTTCCTTTATGTTATTATGAGATATGAATGTATGCATGTATGTTGAATGAATAGTTGATAAGAATGACATTCCTTATGTTAAAGTAAGTTACATGACTAGTTTCTTATTTATGACTATTGATTATGATGAGGTCTAAAGATGATATGTATGATTAAGGTAATTTCGAAGGAGTACTTAGTATGATTGGTATTATGAGATGCCAACCATACAGTGCACAAGTGTTCCTTAGGGGTTGCTAAAGTGTTGGTATTACTATGTTGTGAATATAAATGTGATTATGGCTTGTCTTTGACATTGAAAATGCATGTTGGTCTCCAAACTTGACTAATGCATTCCTTTCAACTGAAATGTCCTTTTTATCATATTTCAAGGATTTTATGCTTCTTTCCATACTTAGTACATATTTTAGCTAACCCCTTCTTCCTCTACATTTTTTATAAGTGTAGGTTCTTGCTAGGTGACATACACTATCCTTTATTGAAGAAGACTTGGATTGCTTATCTCCAAGTACTGGTGAGTCCTCAAGTTCGAGGGTGGATTTCCATTTCTTAGTTCCTATTGTACTTCACTTATATTGAGGCTTTATTGATGTAAAGGGCTAGTCCCAAACTTTGTATTCCAATGTTTTAGATGGTGTATGAGACAAAGTATAGATTCGTATGATTTTCGATTATGAAAATGAAGTTTGACTTCGATTGTAAAAGCTTTAAAATTTTCTGCATTATTTTTATGTATTATGTTATGATGATGTTAGAGGCTTGTATGCGACCCCTTCGGGTAAAGTACGCCATGTCACTTCTAGGGGGTAACTCTGAGTCGCGACAGTCTCTCTGAATGTGCATTGATTTTCGTCAATTCAATAAATTGACCATCAAGAATATATATCCTCTTCCAAGAATTGATGACTTGTTTGACCAACTTCAAGGGGCTAGCTATTCCTCTAAGATTGATCTTCGTTCGGGTTATCACCAATTGAGGGTGAGAGGGGATGATATTCCAAAGATGGCCTTTAGAACTCGGTATGGTCATTATGAGTTTAAGGTAATGTCGTTTGGGTTATGGTCATTATGAGTTTAAGGTAATGTCGTTTGGGTTATGGTCATTATGAGTTTATGGTAATGTTGTTTGGGTTGACTAATTCTCTGACGACATTTATGGACTTGATGAACAGAGTGTTTAGGCAACACCTAGCCATTTTTGTGATTGTGTTTATCGGTGATATTTTGATCTATTCAAGAAGTGAAAATGAGCATGTTGACCATTTAAGAATGGTGTTGCAAGTTCTTAACGACCAACAACTTTTTGAAAAGTTTAGCAAGTGTGAATTTTTGTTAAGGTCCATAACTTTCCTTTGGTTCTATTGTGTAAAGAAAGGGTATTGAGGTAGATCCTAAGAAGACAGATGCAGTCAAGAGTTAGCTTAGACCTCTAACTCCTATTGACATTAGAAGCTTTTTGGGTTTGGCCGGTTAATATAGAAGGTAATTCGAGGGATTTTCTTCAATTGCTTCTCGTTTGACAGCTTTGACTAAAAAGAAGGCTAAGTATGTGTGGTCAGAAGCTTGTGAGAAAAGATTCCAAGAGTTCAAAGATAGACTTACTTCAACTCTGGTGTTGACCTTACCAGAAGGTTCGGATGGTTTTGTGGTGTATTGTGATACCTCTAGAGTTGGGTTGGGATGTGTGCTTATGCAAAATGGTAAAGTTATTGCCTATGCTTCAAGGCAACTTAAATTCCATGAGAAGAATTATCCTACCCATGATCTTGAGTTAGCGGCGGTTGTTTTCACTTTAAAGATAAGGAGGCATTATTTTTAGGGAGTCCATGTTGATGTTTTCACCGATCATAAGAGTCTACAATATGTGTTTAGTCAAAACGAATTGAATCTTCGCCAAAGAAGGTGGCTTAAGTTATTGAAGGATTATGACATCAGTGTCCTTTATCACCCTGGTAAAGCTAATATGGTAGCGGATGCTCTTAGTCGATAGGTTGTCAATGGGTAGCGTGGCTCATATAGAGGATGAAAATAAAGAGTTGCTTTGTGATGTGCATAGGTTAGCCTGACTAGGTGTTCAAATAGTGGATTCCACCAAGGGTGGTGTCATGGTCCATAATTGTTCTGAATCATCCTTTGTGATGGATGTGAAGTCTAAGCAATGTCTTGATCCTATCTTGGTTGAGTTGAAAGAGGTGGTTCTTAAAAAGTCTGTTGAGACTTTCTCCTATTGGGGAGATGGGGGTACTAACGTATCAAGGTAGGTTATGTGATCAAAATGTTGACGGCTTGAGGGAGCAAATTTTAGAAGAAGCTCATAATTCTTGATATCCTATTCACTTGGGAGCCACCAAGATGTACCGTGACCTACGGGAAGTCTACTGGTGGATGGGATGAAGAAAGACATCGCGGGATTTGTGGCCAAATGTCCTAGTTGTGTACAAGTAAAGGTTGAGCACCAAAGGCCGGGAGGCTTGTCACAAGATATTGATATTCTACTTTGAAGTAGGAAGATGTGAACATGTATTTTATTGTAGGTTTGGCAAGTACTCGGTGACAACATTACTCGATATGGGTAATAGTGGATCAGATGACTAAGTCCACTCATTTCATTCTCGTCAAGGTGTCCTATTCGGTGGAAGAGTATGCTAAGTTATATTTGAGGGAGATAGTTAAGTTACATGGAGTACCCTTGTCTATAATTTTGGATCCAGGTACCCAATTTACTTCACAGTTTAGGAAGTCTTTCCAAAAATGGCTAGGTACCAAACTGAAGCTTAACACAATTTTTCACCCTCAAATGGATGGTCAAGCGGAAAACACCATTCAGACTTTGAAAGATATGCTTAGGGCATCTGTGATAGATTTTAAGTGCAATTGGGATGACCACATGCCTTTAGTTAAGTTTACTTATAATAACAATAATCATTTGAGTATCGACATGGCTCCCTTTGAGGCTCTCTATGGTAGGGGATGTGGATCTCCTATAGGATGGTTTGAAGTGGGAGAAGTTGCTCTCCTAGGTCCAAAATTAGTGCATGAGGCCATTGAGAAAATTCGGGTTATTAGAGAGAGGTTGAGGACGACCCAAAGTTGGCAAAAGTCCTATGCCGATGCTAGAAGGAGAAATCTCGAATTTGATGTGCTAGATTGGGTTTTTGAAAATCGCACCCATGAAGGGTGTTATCAGGTTCAGGAAGAAGGGGAAACTTAGTCCTCATTTTGTGGGTCCTTATGCGATTTTGAGGCGTGTCGGCAAGGTTTCACATGTGTTAGATTTTCCAAATGAGTTGGTGTTGGTGTATCCGGTGTTCCATGTCTCAATGTTGAAGAAATGTGTTGGGGATCCATCAACCATAGTTCCATCAGAGGTTTTAGAGATTACAGAGAATCTTTCTTATGAAGAGGTACCTGTTGAGATCCTAGACCTGCAAGTCAAGAGGTTGAGAAACAAGAAAGTTGACTCCGTGAAGGTATTGGGGAGGAATCACTTAGTTGAGGGTGCTACTTGGGAGGCCGAGGCCGACACGAAGTCTTGATATGCTCATCTTTTTGTCTTCCTCTCATATCCCAACTTGAGGTAATGAGTTCCTCTTGAGTTTTCTTGTTTAGGAGACATGTGTGATTTATGTGTTTCCCTGGTTTCCTTATGTTATGCATGTTCTTGAGAAATTCACATATTGTAAGATAATGAGTTTTCATGAATGATTTTCCTCATGTTGTTGTGCATTGAGTATGATTTGCCTATTTTACTTCATGAGATGAATTGATGAACATGTTTTATATATATATGTTTTTCTTAAGTAAATGGCCTAAGTGTTTCATGAGATTGTGTTGAGCATGCTTTAAAGCTTGGAGAAGGTAGTTCCTCCTAAGAACATGAGAAATGTTGAAATTTCATGCATAATGGGTTGTTAGATGTAGTTCCTACTTCCTTGGAATGCATTGATTATGTTTAAGTTGGAGTTGATGTTTCCTCCGTTGAATAGTGCATTATTTTGATGTTGCATGCATGATGGGCTGCTAGTCTTGATTCTTTACTTCTGTAAGGTGTCTAGATCGTCATTCGAGGATGAATGCTCCTAAGGCGGAGATAATGTAATACTCAGGAAATTAGTAGACTAAACTAGAGCTTAACGTGAGGGTTAGAGTCGGGAATGTAACTCCTTGTACTTAAAATAAAGGATTTTGTGTTAGAATGTCAAGGTACTACCTCTCAAGGACCAACCTTGGACGCTTGAGGAGGACCCCTGGAAACTGCCAAAAATCAGTGAACCACTGCAGGACCCATGCCCCGCGGGTGGGTCTACTCCCCGTGGATGGAGGGTCGTGGTTAGCCAAAAAGTTGTAGTCACCAAACCAAAGTTGACCAAGACAGTCCGTGCTTCTATCCACGGCCAGTTAGGTCTCGTGGATGGTGACCTGGGAACTGTTTAGGGGGTTAAGTTTAGGGGCACTTTGGGGTTTTCTGGTTTTAATTAATATTAAGTGGTGTCATCTTAGCCTAATTTAGACCACCTATATAAGGATTTAAATGCCTAGATTAAGACATTTCGACTAATTATTTTTAAAACCCAAATCAATTCCCAAAACTTCATCCTCTCCAAATATTCTTTCCATGGAAAACTCAAAGAAGAAGAAGAAGAATGTAAAAGTTAGGGTTCAAGAATCAAGGATCCTCACACCAAATTCGTAAGGTTTTGTGATTGAGGTATGGTGGTTTTCATCCATGGGTAGATTTTGCCCGTGGAACCCTCTCAAAATCATCAATTTTAAATGGTAGAATTCCGCCAATTAGCTAGGGTTTTCTTCATTCACCATGCGTTCTTTGATTTATTGGTTTTAATGGTTTAATTATGTCTAAATATGCATAAATTGATGATATATATTGTTTTTATGATGTTTTCCTTATTGTAACACCCCAGAAAAATTTTCCAACTAAGACTTGAACCATCCTTTGTTGTGAGTCGGATTTTATCTAGGAATTTAATTTTTCTTGAGTGTTAAGGTCACTAAATGTAGCACCGTGAGTGCCACTCCTAGTACACGATGAGTTACGTGAGCTACAAAATGGAAATTTAAAGCCTTTCAACTCCTCTTTCCAACTCCACCGAGTTTGCTATATTTCGAGCTATCAGTGAAAAGTTATGACTGATTTACTAACAACACACAAACCTGTCAGTAGCTCCACGATGACTCTGCACTACAGAGCCAATATGGACCTCACTGCCTGATGAAAAATTATTCCGACTCCCAGCTCATTTTATTTATTTCTTGAAGGGTATTTTAGTCCTCAAAACGCTTAGGAAGTCATTTAAATTGCCCTAAACGTGTAGAAAATCAGTTTTCTCAAATCAAACCCTCTCATCCACTCAAAAAAATTCTATGCTCAAGGAATTCAAGAATCACTAATGCTAGGGTTCTTCTTCCAAGATCTTCCTTCAAGTTCTTCAAGAAGATGGTTCTTTCAAGTATGTAAGCTTCCATAGTTTTGGGTTTGTTCACCCACACGCTAATCATGTTAATTTTAGCGTTAAGTTCTTTCAAGAAAGTTGAAAGTATGATGTTCTTGAAATTGGCTTTAGTTCTTGAGTTTAGATGATATTGTAGAGTTCTTGATGAAATCGTGTCGATTTTAGAGTTGTATATGAGTAGGTTCGTGTGTACATATACTGGGTATCTGAATCTAAGGAGGAATTGAGAAAAAGAATCGAATTTAGGTGAATTGGGGTTAGAGAAACGAAGAAGGAAAAAGTCAGGCGAATCTGGCACCTTGCTTCGCGTCGCGGACCTGCCTTCCCGTTTCACAACAATTTTCTCCGCGTCGCGGAGAGGCCACGAACCTCTCTGGCTCAAAATTTATTTCACGACCAAATATTAAAATGCATATCGGTGTCGTGGTCTTTTTTCCTGACAGTGATTCCTTGATCGTTTTTCATGTTTAACTATCTAAAAACACTCCTAAACATCACGAGAGCTTTCCTATCACAAATCACAACCTTGAATTCATAAATCACATTCAAGGTAGAGTTGAGAGTCAAGTCTTGATAGTTCTCTCAAACATTTTTTAGAAAGTCCCTTTGTGTCCTTTGAGAAGTCTTCTACAATTTCTAATAACTTGTTTCAAGACTCGAGCAAATGAGTATGAGAGTGAGGAGAATGTATGCATGAGTCTATTTTGTCATCACAATATCCTTCATATCATGAACCATAACTCTTGAATTCATAATTCACATTCAAGAGAGAGTTAAGAGTAGAGTTCAAGGAAACCTTTCAGTTCAAATGTGAATCCTTTGAGATCCATCATCGATTTGAGTAAGTAAGTATGAGAATGAGAAGAGTCGTATACATGAGTTCCTTATTGATATTATGACCCTTGAGTCGAGTTGTTCATGACCATAAGTTCCGCATGAACTCCATCAGTTAAGTACCTTTGAGAGGAGTAGTATCTTCAAGTTCTAAGTCTTGAGTATTGAGTTCCTAATCCCCTTTGAGATTATATTTCTAATCATAGGACTATTACATGTTACCCATGAAGTCCTTGAGTTGAATTGTTCAGGTCCATAATTCCGCATGAACCCTATAGGTCGAATAGTCTTGAGATGAGAAGTATCTTTGACTCCTAGAATTGAGTAGTTCATGCTCGTAATTCCACATAAACCCTCTGAGTTGAGTATTCTTGAAATGAGTAGTATCATTGAAGTTCTTGAGTTCCAAGTATTGAGTTCTATCTATGGTTATTGAAAGCCTTGCATTAAGTCATTCATGTCCATAATTCGGCATGTACCATATTTTAAGAAGTCTTTTACAAACATTTTAACTTTGTTTTAAGACTTAAGGTTTGAATTGAGTAAAGAGTAAGAGTAAAGATCATTTTTTAAAATGATAGATGGGAACTAAGTATTCCCAAGAGTAAATGTTTTCACATTTAAAAGAGGAGGAAACTGAGATATCCAAAAGAGTTTTGAGCAGTTTGAGTAACATCCCTTTTTAGAGAAAATTTTTGAGTAATAATCTCAAACCATAGAAAGAGTTATGTTTTTAAACATATGAGCTGAGTATTTCAGGAGTAGTATCGAGCACCGATTGGGGACGAGTTTGGGTTCAGATAACACATGCCTCCATAAACCATGTAGCCATCATGGGTAGAAAGGATTATACTTTTTAGATGACTCCTTATTGATTTTTAGCATAGACTAGTGGATCCACTTAGTTAAGGTGCCCTATATGACGGCAAAGTATAGGAGAGTTCTACCAGAATAGACAAGCGATGTATCATCACTTAGGATCATAGTGGTGGTTGTCGGTTAGAGAAAATCCCACAGAGTTATATTATAATTTATTACATATTAATTGAGTTGTTATTGTACTCTTCAATACACTGAGTTGTTTTCTATTGTTTTAAAAGATTTCCATATATTGCATGTGTATTGTTGTTTTCTATTGAGTTGAGTACCCAAGGTCAAGTATCATATCTTTGAAACTAAGTATCTAATCCTTGAGTTGAGTGAGTTTCTAAAGAAGTAAGTGTGTTTCCTTTTTATCAAGTTCAAGCTTATGTTATGCTTTAGAATTCCCCTTACATGCTCGTACATTCCACGTATTGTGCCATTTGGCCTGCATCCTTTCATGATGCTTATACAGGTATTCAGGGTCATCAATAGGAGCTTCGTTAAAACCACATGTAGTTTGAGTTAGCTGTCGTGAGTCTCCTTGCTTCCGGAGGATTTCATTTACTTTTCAGTTTTGTCAGGATGTCGTAGGTCTTGTCCCGACTTCCATCTTTGTTATTTAGAGGCTAGAAGTCATTTCATTTATTTTATTAAATGTTTTAAAGACTTAAGTTACCTATTTTTGGCGAGTTGAATATATTATATTATTCAGAGTTTTCATTTGAGTTAAAGCTTTGTATTTCAGTTTTCATGAATTTTATTCTAATTTAAACTTTGTATGCTTAAGTTAGTCTTCCGCTTGTAGTCAACCATGATGAGGCTTCGCTTTGGGACCAACAATGGTTCTTGAGTGCCGGCCATGCCAAGGTGTAGGCTCGGGTCATGACACTTACGAACCCATGCAAACCCCTATATTTCTCTAAATTGTGATCCCATAGGTTGGGTTGTTGATAGTGAAAGAGGAATTTTTATGATCTAATGTATGAATTGATAGAAATCCATAAAATTATGATGAAATCCCTATCTAATGCTAAAATTCTAGATTTGGTGATTGATAATGACTTTGAACCTTGGAAGGTCAAAGTGTGAGTTTATGCATGATCTTATGAACCTATGTAATTGCTTTAAGGGTGCTTTGAGAGTGTAGTGCCTATGTTAATTGTGTTTTTGTGTTGTTGAAAGGTTATTCACATGAAACACTTACAACTATGATGTAGAAGGTTTTCTCACAGAGAAAGGATTCTTAGGTTGAAAGGCTATTCTCACCTAATTGAATCAATGAATAAGAGGTATCCTAATAAACTAACTTGGATCGGTTGTCAAGGTCATCCTTACATGAGACATGAGTTAAGTAAGACTTAATAAGTATTCCGTGGGAATTATGCTTTGCACCGAGTGGATATTGACAATGAGATAGAAGCTCTCCCGTTAGTTGACGCCGGATTTTTAGAAAAGGTCTCATGAGATGGAAGCTCTCCAGTTAGTAGAGGTCATGTTTGTGGTAGTAATCTCCGTATCCCATAAACTATGTGCCCCCATATGTCATCTAGCTAGTTGATCCACCTAGACTAAGAGTTGATGGTTCTACCTTAGGCAAGTAGAACAATCTTTTTCGGTGTGGGAGACATCAGGTGATCATGTTTTAGCTCACATAGTCTCTATGTCGATTAAGGCTATTCTTCCCACAATAAGAACATGAATAATGAACTATGGTTACTCAAGAGGCTTCGTATATGAGTTCAAAGGTTTTAAAGATGATGTTGACCTATGTTGTCCATGATTATGACTTATGACTTCTAATGTCTTATATGATGCTTAAACTTGTCAAATTGCATACTTTCAAATGAAATGTCCCTTTTCTTTTTGCATATTTTAATGTTTTTATGGATGAATACCATACTTAATTTTTTTTGTGCTAACCCCTACTTTTCCTACATTTTTCTCAAGTGTAGGGTCTGGTTCTCGAGGTGGTCGATCTAGTGTCTAAAGCTTGGACTTGTGTATCTTTCGAGTTTGTTGGTGAGTCCTCATGGTTCAAGGACAAATTTTTCCTATGTTGTAGTTCCTTTCATGTACTTTCCCTTTTAGGACATTTTGTATGGGCCAGGCCATATTTCATTCAAGTATTGAAATAGATGGCTATATTGAGACAAGTCTAGACTTCCACTTTCTTTTATGAAAAACATTTAAGACTTGAAATGTGTTTTACTATTTATTATTCTAGTACTTTATGTTATGATATTTTAAGTGGCTTACATAAAGCCTTTCGGGGTTCTATGTGCCTTGTTACATCTAGGGGTTACCCTGGGTCGTGACATATACCCCTAGCAAGGTATATTGGATCCTCTCGATAGGGCGTACATCGGACACCACCTTTAGCTCACATGGTTTTATGTCAGTTAATAGTAGCTCCCACAGTCAGCCTCTAGTGCATTTGACCAGGTTACCAGTTATATTTCAATATTTAGCTTAAGCATGTTGTGTATTTGGTCATTGCATTAAGTTAGTTCATATTTAGTATATTCCAGTATCTTCATCATGTTCAGATTATATCATTACTCAGTATGCTTTGTTTAGTTATATATTTGTTCAGCTTTATCCCATCATGCATGCTCAGTACCGTCCAAGTAATGACGCATACTCTGCGCTACATCTTTTTGTGATGTAGGTTTAGGTCTTCAGTATTCATATCACGTGTAGATCGGTTCTCGATCCGTATTCAGCAGCATCAGTGGTGAGTCATCATACTTTGAGGGCAATAGTCATGTTTTCTATTTCAGTCTTTCATTTTAGTTTCTATTTTACCTGAGTTAGTTGGGGGCATGTCCCAACATTTATAGTCAGTTAGAGGCTTATTTTAGACATAGTTAGATTCAACTTTAGTTTTTGAGTTATAGTCCAGTGTTATTAACTGTTATTTGGTATTTATATTCAGACCAGTATTGGGCAATCCCCACCATTTCAGTTTATCTCATGTTTTGAGTTTCTGCACAGTATCTCTTATTTTTAGTAAATTTTAGTATGCTTATGATTTGCCAGCTCAGGGTTAGCTTGGGGTCACTCGTGATCCAAGGTCCTGTGTTTACGTCAAAGGGGTAGCCTCGGGGTGTGATAAGTTCAAATCCCACAAGCAATTTTAATTGGAGACTTGATCTTGAAACACCAACTTGACTTCTTCTCCTCCCTTAGAGAGAAATATTAGGGGAGGATCAAGTTGTTCATCATTTGGGGAATTGAGAGAATGAATTGAATTAGGTGATTTTGGGGGTAAAAATACTTATATAGAACTTTGGGTAGAAGTCAAAATGACATAGTATTGAATTAAAACAATTAAAAAAAAGACCCAAAAGCCCATGACTTAAAACTGACACACTTACTCCACGGAGGCCTTCACGGCCCTTCTACCAGGTCGTGAAGAAGCTCTACGGGATAGGCTTCACTATACCCCCTTTCACGAACGACTTCATGGTCCGTGTGGAGCTTCACAGGTCATTTAGCTGTGTGTGGTCCTTGACAACTGGCTAGGGGAGAAGACTCCTTTCTGAGTGGGAACGTGACGAGCCCTTGGACGGCCCGTAAATCTCACCACAGTTCATATAGGAATCCATGAGAAGGACACCTACATGGCCAAGTTCTGGGACATCTTCACGAGCACCCAAATAGACCATGGTTCCCTACACGACCCATCTAGGGCTGCGTTGAGGGATCCATGTTCCACTTTTGGGTTCGCGACTTGCCCTTTTTGGCCTCTTTCTAGCGTTTCTCAAATCTAAGGTGTTACAACGAATCCCCCCCGCCCCTCCCCGCAGACACACCCACACAATATATAGTTTTCCATTATCAAGTAATGTATGATTTCATTAAATTTATGATACAAGATTTTCTTTTAAACTTATTATTAAAGATTATAAACAAAAAAAAGTAGGTTTTGCAAAAAAATAATAATGTTATAATCTAAAAGTAAATTAACAAAAATAATAGAACACATCTTACAATGGATTATTAAAAGAATAACAAAATGTTATATCTCAAGAAAAACAAGAGTAGAAATAGAAATTATTGATTAATTTTCACTATATCTTATTCAAATAAAATTATTAGTTTTTATTGATATAATATAATTAACTTGAGTAAGTTGATTGTTCTATTAAAAGAATTTATGTATTTTTATTTTCTTTCCACTAATATATAAAATTTGATTAGGTAAATCATTTCTCACTCACATACCATATATATCAAACTAGTAATTTTTTGCGCAGTCTAAACAATTTTATTGTGTTTACGACATGCAATTTTCTAAATATCATATTATTTAAAGTAAAAAATATTTAAAAGGTCATGGTTAAATACACTCCTTTGTATATTATGACTAGTCTTTTGTATTTAGAACCTGATACGACATGAAAACTCAATTAATGATGACACCTACCAACACCCACAGGCAGGTAAGCCAAAACATAGCCCGGAACGACTAGCAACAAGCCTAATAGGCAAAAATATTAAATCAAAGAAAAATAACAGTATAATAAGAAAAATAAACAACAATTTGGAAGAAATGAAATAACTATACATAGTAATATATGATCAAATCTCATGACCCAGCGGATGATGGAACAGCCAAAAAAATGAGTACACGATCGAAAATAAGAGAAATCGGTACAAACTTGTTACGAATTAAAAGACTAGTCAGACTTATATACAAATTAAGATAGGTCAAACTAATATGCTATTAGGTGACTGTTGATCTTCGAATATCCCAACTGCGATGCACAAGATCAGCGTTGTCGCCTTCCACTCGGATCTACATCACGAAAAAGGGTTGCTACTCCTTTTAATTTGTTTTAAGGAAGGCATTTGTGTGTTACAAATAGGTATTAAATTCATAGGAATAGACACAAATATCCTTAAGAAATACTTATTAGAGGACCCTACCGTTTGGACTTATGGACAATACAAATTCTTACAGACCGTACTGGTCAACCATATGTCACGTTATAGAGGCCTAAAATTGGCCAACTTCCTATGATCCATTGGTTTTTATTGTAGACCACTCGATATGAGTTAAGGTCACTAGAATATCCTAGCACAAAATTGAGTTGAAAGCTTCCATATCCATTGGTTTGTCTTGTAGACCAATGGATTAGTGCAAAATCCGCACTTTTCCTTAACTTATAAAAATCTTAAATTCCTGAGGAATTACAATAGCACTATTTGTCACATGTAATATGTATTTCTGATACTTATTTAGAGATAGGTGAAGCCATAAGATTTAAATACAAGGAAGATAAAAACAAAATCTTTTCTTTTGTAGAGTAACCATTTAAGTGGAGTTATTTAAAAGATTAATGCTAGACTTTTGGGATTCAGAAACTGAAAATGTTTCTGGCAAATAAAGAAGAGTAAATGAGGGAGGTGTTCTTTAGAAAATATAATTTTAATGTTATTTTTAACTCTATAATATATCATATAAATAGAGAAAAAATATCAAAAAATTGAGAAAATTGTATAGAGTAATGCTTTGTTGCCCTTCTCGTTATTTATAACTCTTTGTAGAAAATTCTTAAATACCAAATTGTTAGGGCATACCCAAAAATCATTAATTTGGTATGTAGTGCACCACATAGTTCTTTATAGATTAACAGTAAATATACTTGCTAAAAATGATAAATTCAACTCATATTCCGAGATACTACATCCTCCCCCACTTAGGATAATTTTTCCTCGACTGTTTCTTGGAGTTTACTTTTTGTTTTATACTAATCAAAGACATCATAAAATCACACGAGTACATAAACCTCACGTTATCCATTAAGGCCCTTAAAATTTGGTTAACTATCCAAATCTCATAAAATTTCAGCATAGTTTTATTTGTAGATAGGCTTATCGGAAACCTTTCAGCTAAGCATAATATATACACGAACGCTTCATAGAGTGTCACCTCAGATACAACACTCAAACTATCATAAATAAGGCTCCATTTTGCCTTATAGTTGCAAAAAAGGGAAAACAAATATTGAAGCTTACCTTATAGCCTACATCTTGAAGCTACATCCATTTAAGAGTCTTAAATTATATGCATACATCATGTACCTAAATATATCAAGAAAGAGATTGAAAAATCTATTCATCATATCCATGAAGTCTGTTGGGGTATTTGTTAGCCCAAATGATATGACAAGGAAATCGAAGTGTCCATATCATGTCGGTAAAGTTGTCTTGGGAATATCTACTTCACAAATCCTTAGCCGGTATTAACCGAAACATAAATCAATCTTTGAAAAGCCTTTATATCCCTTTAACTGATCAAGTAAATCATCTATTGGAGAAAGATGATAGGTTTTCTTTATTGATGCTTTATTTAACTGCCTGTAATGTGTACAGATCTGCAATGTACTGTTATATTACTTAAAAACAACACTAGTACACCCCAAAGTGATAGATTTGGTCATAAAACACCCTTATCAAGAATGACTTTCAACTCCTCTCTTTATTTAGCTTCATCAACTCACCAGACGCAATTCTATAATGTGGAATTTATATTTGCTGAGTATCGGGATCTACATGATCAATATAAAAATCGATTTCTCTGGGATACCCAAAAACCATTAATTTGGTAGTGTACCATGTAAAACTTTATAGCTTAAGACTTCTATACTATTTTAAAGTAATAAACTTATTCGCACTACGAGATGCTACAATAATGTTCTTCATTTCTAGAGGTGTAAGTTGATGTCAACAATCAACACATGTTTTATCGAAGACTGATTTTTCACAATTTATATATGTATGATGCTATTGTCAGAAAAATTTAACTGACTATGGATATGACCCAATATACAAAAGGTATGAAGATCGAAAATTAGGGTAGAAGGATGGCTGAGTAGTCTATTAACTTTAAGGGAAAGGGTAGGGGGTTCATCTGATCTACTAGTTTTCACTTGATAAGTAGTGTTTATTATTTATTATATGAGTAGTGTTTTTTACTTCATTTTATTAATTGTTATTTTTTGCGTAATTGGTCTTTTTTAGCTGCCCTCTTTAATTTTTCATCTGCTTTATTATTGCTATTTTGTTATCATATTATTCTTGCAATTATGTTTTGATAATTGTTCTTATGAGTCAAGGTTCTGGTTGTAATACACCGTGCATTCCAACACATATACGACTAAGTGAATTAAAAAAAAATTGAACTCGAGATAGTAAAAGGTGGTATTTGATGTAAAATTTAAAGTGGTCAACTGTGTATTAGTGTTACGGTCTTGTAAAGACTATGATTTGGAAAATTGTGTAAAATAAGTGAGGTGCTTGCTTGACAAAACTAGCCAAGTAGGTGAAAGGTCGGTGATGCACTTACTTAGAATTAGTGGACTGCATTTTAAATGAAAAGAGCTAGTAGGTGATGCACCTACTTAGAATAAGTGGGCTCCATTTTAAGTGACAAGGGCAAGTAGGTGATGCACCTACTTAGAATAAGTGGACTCCATTTTAAGTGACAGGGGCAAGTAGGTGAAGCACCTACTTAAAAACTTGTGGCAGAAATTAAGGAGGTGACACACCTGCTTGCTTAAAGTAATTGAAGGGACCTCTAATTTGTCAAATTTATTAAGTGAAAACGTCAAGAAGGGACCTCTAAAGGACTCAAACTTATCACATCTCCTTCATCACCTATTCTCCAAAAAATTACAACCAAGGAAAGCCATAGAAGCTCCAAAAGTTCTGGTCTACAACTTCTCAATTAAAATCTAAAGCAAACCCTTCATTTTTCAAGTACAAGTTGGTAGAACATCTCCCATATTAAGGAATTCAAATAAGTAAGTTGATTTAACATCAAGGTAAGGGAGAGAGGACAACCTAAACCTTGAAGAATCCAAGTCTTAGCGAGTGAGATTTCAGTCCATCAAGGTAAGCTATGAGAATTTTTATCCCTCTCTTCTTCTTGCATATTTTTGTGAAATTTTATATGTGTTAATGAGCTGAGGAATGTTGCCTCTATATGGTGTGAGCTTGGTAAATGTTCTGGAAGGATTTGCTTGTTTGGACAACCATGGAGTGAAGTCCCCTTAAATTTTTATTGTGAGCTTGTTTTGAGGATCTTAAATGTGATGTTGAACTCACGGGATGTTGATCGGAAGTTGTGAGTTCATATTGTTACTTCCACATTGTGATGCTTGGGACTGTGTTTGTGAATCGTAAAATAAGGGGGTGTGGCTAGATATGTGCAGAGAAGTCATGGGAACTGGTTAGAGGATAAAACATTGAAAGTATAGTGATACGCCACTTAATTGAGGGTTGCATGAGCTTACTTCTTGTCATCCTTTTGTATACTATTTCCCAAACGTTATGACGCCCAAAGAGTTTTGGATGACATTATAAGAAGGTTGTATAGTACATGAAAAAAATAAAGGAGAATGGGTGGAAAGAACACCCTTGATGAGATTAATTATAGATTTGCAGTCAATTATTGTTTTTGTCTGATCAAGTAGCCCAAACTTGTTGATCAACTACTAATGCTAGTTTTATTATTTACTCTAATGTAGATAAATAATCTGAGTGGAAGATGGTTAACTCAGCATAATATCCAAAGTTGTGCAACAAAGTATGTAAGGTTATCTGATTCCATATCTTTTGGCATGATCTATGTATCAACAAATTGAGATCTCTAAGTGATCCTCATGGTAAAAGATACAATGTGAGGGTGTACACTCTCCAATGTAGCTAATAATCTTTCTTATACTGTCCAAGTTTTCAGAAGTCTGTCGAACTACTTCTATACGTGTTCATTATCCAATATTGGTGTGTTTATACATCCGAATTATTATTTTGACAAAGGTACTTTAAACAATAAGCGCCATGAGTTATCTACCACTTCAAATGTGGTTCATTGAGACAATAAGATCCTACATTATATATGTTACAAGTATTCATATGTCATAAATACATTATGTCCACTTTTCATTTTATATGCCCTTGCGTTGAATGTACAACATTAATTTGGGTTATGTCTTGTGCTTCATTAGATCAGATGTTTATGCACTCTTTCATTTGACATCGCCTACTAAGCATTTAGCTATCGTATCATCTTATAGAGTCCATGCCTTTCCATTTGAGAAGTTACGTCTCTATAACAAATGCATGTATGCCCCATGCAACAGGTCCAAATGTGTTTTAAGTGAAGTGCCTTCTAAGCAGAATCACTTGTTCACTTTCTTAATGACTCATTTGCTATAGATCCTTACTTTCCACACACCTTCATGGACCATCTATATTATTTGTTCCCAAATGAAGTTCATATGTCATATAAGTTCCTAAGTAGCACAATAAGGTTACATTTGCTTCCTATATCATTGTTTCTGCCTCAATTAATTTATTCACATATCCATGTTACTAGTATATAGTCCTAAATCTCAAAAGAGCTGTGAACATCAAAAGAACAATCTCAATGATTAAAAAGACAAGGTAAAGTTAATCTATATAATTATGGGTGGCAGCTCGGAGGTTAAATTACCTAGCATGGGCCGATGCTAATTCTTGTCCTTAAGGGTCACAACTAACGGGTGGTAATACCTAGCATGGGCCGATCCCAATCTATATTATTATGAGTGGCATTCCAGGGGCTAAAATCCTAGAATGGGTTGATCTTGATTTGTATATTTATGAGGAACGCATCCCAGAGATTAAAATGCCTAGCATCGGTTATCCTCTTTTACCACTGATTAGTTGGTCATTGTGTCACATGCGACAAACTCTATAAAGCAAAGATGAATAAGCTAAAATAATGAATACAATGTACATGAATCCACAAGTATAAGCCAAGGTGAATGTAATACAGGTGACTCCACAAATATAAGTGAAGGTGGTCTCTTGTCCTTATCTATACAGAATATTGTACATTTTTACGTGATTTCACTTGAGACCTTGTTTTACATATGGATACTTTATGCCTTAAATATTTAGTACATTATTTTTTACCGATGTCCCTCATTGAAAATTTGTGTTTCATGCCGCAGGTATAGGTACCCAAGCTAATATAATATGTCCAATAGAAGTACATGATACTCAACAGCCTTTAGGGAGCTCCATGTTGATTCGGGGCTTGCCGAGTCTCTAATATATTTTTGATGTTATATTATAGTTAAGGGTATGGCGGAGTCATTTCCCGACCTAATCTAAGTTTCTATCTTTTAGAGGCTTTGTAGACTAAATGCCAAAGTAAATCGTGGTTATGTCTTGTTTCTAGTAATTAAGGCGTCAACGGCCTAGCATATACATTTATTTTGAGTCTATCTATTTTTGTATTTTATCAAGGTATTTGACCTATACTCATCAAAAAGTTATAGTTATCATAGTTGCATGTACAATAGGCACAAGTCATAAGTTGGTTCTCTCGGGCCTTTAGGGCATCGGGTGCATGTCAATCTCAATGTGACTTGGGGTGTGACACTGTTAGAAACGGTCACTTTATCTCACAGGTCTAGGGATAAAATTTTGTATATCATACGCTCCCTAAGTCCCATTTTTAGAATTACACTAAATATATTTTCATTGATATTACACTCAAAAGATCTACATACCATTCTTTTACAATTAAAAAAGTCAATAAGTATATATGTTACTCCATCCGTCCCATTTTATATGAGGTAATTTGACTCGGCACGAAGTTTAAGAAAGAAAGGAAGACTTTTAAAACTTGTGGTCTAAAATGAATGATAGAAATTTGTGTGGCTGTAAATCATTTCATTAAGGGTAAAATAGATATTTTAAAGTTAGATTGTTACTTTATATAGAAATGTGTCATTCTTTTTGGGACTGACTAAAAAGGAAAGTGAGTCATATAAATTGGGACAGAGGGAGTAATAGTTCTCAATAGTATTATGGTCTTCTTTTGTTTAACCAACCTACATAAATGTAAAAAAAAATCATTAAGTTTTATGTTTTTCTAATGTATGCATTAACAAAAACTCACTTATTTACCTTAAGAAAAACATGATAACTGATAACAAACCTCTATGGTAGGATATAATTTATCACTAGAGTCTAACTCTATTTGTTTCAATTTGTTTATCTTATATTTCTTTTAAGTCTTTATAAAAAAAGGCCTCTTTGCTTTTTTTAGGAACTCTTTAATCTCTACTTCTCACATAATATTTTTAAGTTCCTAGATAAAATTTTGATATATTTTATGTACGTACATATCCTTAATTTAAGATCACAAGATTCAATTTTTAAAAAAAAAAATTCTTAAACTTTGTAACAAGTCAAAAAAGGAAAAATCAAATTGAAATCAAGGTAGTTGACAATAATTTATGCGACTGCGCAAAAAAAATGGAAACCAACTTCTCATTCTGTTGATTGATCAATTATGCGATTAACTCATCATAAAATTAATCAATTAGTTACCTCTTTTTCCTTAACCTTCCTACCATGCGGTTTCTTCATGTCGTATATTTCACACAACTTATGTTGTTTATTTAATGATCACAATATCTAATACTCAGCATACACAAACAGACACCAACCATATATACAAAATTGTGTTACCTAAATCCCCTCTCATTTACACCATATATATTTAACTAGTTAAACTGTATGTTCTGTCTAAACACTAGTTTTCGTAGATAACTGATTGTTCAATGATAAAATAAATTAAAAAGAAGATGTCTTTAAAATCATGAAATATTTATAATTCAAACGTAAAATTAATCAAAATTATCAAAACGTTACTTTAAGTATAGTACATAAAAGATAACATGGTTACATATCGATCTCCCATGTCGATATAAAGTTGAAATAGCAAAATTAGTAGTAGTCATGGTGACCAAAGAAATAGTTTAAGGCTCAATGGAGTTGACTAGGATCAATATTAAGGGGCTGGGAGCAAAATTTGGTCAAAGAGGAACTAGATTTATTTTCCAAGCCAATATATATCAAGGATATCTCCTTGAATCACATTTTTGGGAAAGTTTTTGACAATATTCATACACCAAAAATATTAAAAACCTCATCACATGAGGAATTATAAACCAACATGGTCTCAATCTAGTCTAAGAATCAATTGACCTAAATTACTTCTGAAAAACTACAAAAGGTTAATGAACACCCGCTTGTAAATCACAAAATCAAACGAAAATTATTTGATTCATGACAAGTGATTGCTTTTGAATTCTCCTTTTTCATATTTTCAAAATATTTTCCATCATCATTTGCCAATATTGATTCACGCGCTCAAAGATTATTGAGAGAACAAGGCCCCACTAGGGCACTAACTGCAACTTGCAAGATAGGTAATAAAATAATTGGAAATGTAGGACCAACCAAACTAAAAGTAATGTAGTAACTTCGAAAGATTACTCCCGACAAAAGCACATATTAGATAATTAAAACTTGACACCATCATTCAAACTATTATACAAGTTTATCTAGCACTATCTACCATATCTCATCATACATACATAAAGTAAACCACCCAAACTATGAAAGTAAGTAATGTCCCTAATTCTTGATGAATAAGATAGAAGCACTCCCTTGAACCTACATGCACGGTGGTTTTCTCGGGGCAATGTAAGGATGATCTTGGTCAATCACAAGTTCATTTGGGGATGGAATCGTTGGGTCAATGGGTAGGTCAAGTCGGCTGGATGGGGAGACCACTTGCCACCTGTCTGGAAGAGTTGAAACATAATTGTAGGAGAAACGAGGTAGAGCTCCAATAGGGTTGACTTCAGTTGGTGCAATTCTTTGTGGAGTTGCTGAATTTCTAGGAAGCTCATGTTCTCTAATTGCCCCTGATTCAGAAGAAACAATAAAACCCATTGAATTAGAATCAACACAAGTAACCAATGAATAGGGTTCAACCCGAACTGGTTCATCCAAATTCAAATTCTTTTCTTTCTGTTTTTCTTCAACTTCAGTTTTTATTGATGAAAAATAAACATTCTTATTTCCATTAGGTGATGCTAGTGGATTCTCCTCAATACTTTTCTCCATTATGTTGTAACAAACAACAAAGAAAAACAGATAGAAATCAAGAATGGATGTATGAGAAACCAAAGAGGCGGAATTATAAAATATTAGCTCAAGGAAAGAAATATCTAGGGTAGGGTTTGATATAGAAAGTAGATCACCAGATTTTGGGCTATCCAAACATTTTTTAGATTTGGGCCATAATGGCCCAATATTGGGTCTTGCATTTATGGAGTTTAAATAAATCAAATGAGCCATGAGTTCAAAATTTATTTACAAAAAGAGGTATGACAAAAAAAGGTTTATGAAGGGTTTTGGTAGATTAAACTTTATGAAAATCAAACTAAATTAAAAGGTAAAAAACATGATTTTTATAGATTTTTAAGAGAAGGGTATTCTTTGAAATAATGAGAAAAACAAAAAATACAAAACAATTATTTTCTTCTTTTCAATGGAATCAAGAAAATAATTGTGCCCTTTTGTCGCTTTGGAGTTTTGCAGAGGCTTTGACGTGTAGGAAGGTTTTGAAATGGGTGGAAAATATACTAATGCTTCGGGGTGAGGCCAGGAACTTGGGATGTAAATTTGCCAACTAGAAAAGTGATGAAATTTTATAGATTGTCTAAATTAGTATATTATCTAAATTCTAAGATATAATAGTCACTCAACTATAGATACTTATCAAGTAAAGTTATATTATTTTTGTTTTGTAATATGAAGGTAACTCAACTTTGATTATATCTCTTTAGAAGTCACCTTATTAATATCTGAACGAGCATAATACAATATGGATGTTTATTTAGTTTATAAGATCCTTTTAGCTTTCCTTTTTTTCTCAATTTACATTGCAATAATCAATAACTTAACCTAACCCTAACTCGTGATTTAAATTATCCATATTCTCTCGGAAAAAAATCATGACGGAAACTTTAATTTTTGCTCTCACAAAAACTTATGTCATACATATACTTATTTGATGTATATATTGGTGAATACTTTTACCACATGTATCACTTCATAATTTATTGTCTCTCTCTACGTAGAATCTCCATTTGATAGAACACACTAAATTCTATTATATAGATGCACTTATATATATGAATATTTTCTCTATTTAATATTACTTTTAATTTATTTTTATTCATTAACATAAATAATACTCCAAATAAAATTTACAAGTTCGTGTAAATTTTTATTTATTTGCATTATAACTAGGAGTAAATTAGACTATGGTTTATTGTTATCTGGATTGAAAAAAGATAAAAAGTTCATGTGAAAAAAATAAAATGTATGTCATATTTTGTTGATAATAGGGGGTCTTCGAAGATAGATAAACAAACTTGGGTAACCTTTTTGT
>JAJONQ010000314.1:0-57966 GCA_036250385.1 Solanum microdontum | reverse complement strand
ATGGTTTATAGAACTATGTGAAAAACATAAAGAAGAAATAAAAATGGAAAAAATATTAGTAAAAAACTTGGCATGTTGCAAAAATAAAACAGCACCTCAATTTGGTTGTACGGATAGGTATTATAAAAGTAGAAAGAAATATAATCAAAAATACAGATCAAAATATAAATATAAAAAACCAAGAAGAAGATACTATGTAAAAACCTACAAAACCAAAAGACCATATAGATCAAACAGAAAACTAACAAAATGTACTTGTTATAATTGTGGAAAATTAGGACACATAGCTAGAGATTGTAAATTACCTAAAAATCCAAAGAAAAAACAAATATCAGAAATAATAATAAACGATAAAAAATATACGCCGATAGAATACATAGATTATGAATTAAAAAGTGAAGATAGCATATATGAAATATCAGAAAATGAAATAGATAATGATATAGAAATAGAATCAGACAATGAATTCTATAATATAACAAATGACTGAAACAGATATACAAATAATAAATAAAGAAGAACATCAAGACGAAGAATCTTTAGAACAAAAAATAATATTTGATAATAGTATATTTGAACAAATAAAAGGAAAAAAATTAGACCTAAGCGTAGCAAAAATATTTGAATTACTAATAATAAACAAACGAATAATAAATAAAGAAATACAAGATATTAAGGCTAAAAATCCAATTAGGTATGTACATTTAGGAGGAACGGAAATATTAAAAGAAGAAAACTATATTACAAGAGAATTAGTGACGGAAGATGAAATAATAACTACCGAACAGTTATGCCCCGAACTACCAAAAGCATTAATGTATACCGAAGAAACTATAGAAAAGGAAATAATCATTGGAGGAGTACCAATAGTAATAAAATTTAAAATATACCAAAAAGATGAATTCTGCTACAAATACCAAAAAAAATCATGAATCCCTCACCTACCAAAAATATGAATTTCGCTACGAAAAATGGTATCTCTCTTCCCAATGTTCATTCCTTGGCTCTATGCAACCTATAGCAGGGCATGATGATAGTGGTTTAGCCTCACTTTCCATCACCAGTTCCATTTTTTTCTCTGAATCTCCAATGAACTACTCCACTTCTGGTTCCTTTAATAATTCTCTACTATCCATAATTGGATTGTTTTATTTATATCTGCTACACAGTCTAAATCTAAAAAATCATGTTGTTCAGTTATTGGTTTTGGCGTCCATTTTTATTTAATCTTTTATCCCATAAAGTTTTTTCTCTATCATATCGTTCATAGTTTTCATTACTATATTTTGGATTTAAACTTTTTGGGTTTTTTACTCCTGATGTGCTAGGTTTTTTATCCATGTCTACGTCTCATGTATTTATTTCTAAATTCTTTGTATTATCTATGTTTGCTAAAAGTTCCGTATATGTTTCTCTTGTTTCTGAATGTTGTCCATCTAGCAATGAAATGTGTTTAAACACAAGTGATTGTGATTTCATTTTACTAATGCTAACATTGTTTAGTGTTTTTGTTGAGTTGTCTTATTGCTAGGTACAATGGAAACCGGAAGTGAAACTCACCCACCTATGGGAGGGCTTACTTTGGAATCAATAATGGAGGCAATTACTAATATGTGTTGGAGGATGGAGAACATGGAAGGACAAATGGCCACCATGAAAGGGAGTGTGTTGAATTTGGATGATAGAATGAACAATGTGGAGGGTCGAATTAACTCTACTAATTCTACCCCACAATACTACTTTTCGTGCTTCCACAAGTGGGCACTACCACAATATTTCTCCTACTGTCACATCCAAAGCATTCCATCAAGTGTTCAACCAAACACCACTTCGTTTTGTATCCAATGTCCAAAATACCAATCGACCATTCCAATCCCAACTCAATCAAGAAGCTCCACGAAACCAAAACCGACCTTACCAAGAACCACTAAACAAAAATCCACCCTACCAAATGACACAAACCCAACCAATTCCCGTAATAGAGGTGAGGCATGATGATTACCAACAGGGATATGAAGGTAAAGGGGAAGAAGTGCCACAGAATGAAGCACAAAGGATTAGGCCAAGAGGTAAAATGGGGCATAGAGGGCGAGGAGGTAGATTTAGTCCGGTACCACATGAGAGAAGACAATATGGGAACCAACATCGAGGTGGAGCACCAAGGGAAGCCTATGCCAATCAAGAGTATGATCAAGAATTGAGAGAAGAACATGGTAACCAATATCAAGGGGAAGTCCAAAAAGGTTACTACAACAACAACCAAGTGGGTGAGGGCCGAGGTTACTACAACGTGCTAAGTTGTATAACTTGAGTGAAGGAGACAAAAGTGTTGCGGCTTACTATGATGAGTTCTAAAATTTTATCTTGAAGCTAGAATACGCCGAGAATGAAGAGCATGTCGTTATTTGTTTCAAGGCAGGATTGAACAAGGAGATATCTTCAAAGATGAATATTCACAAGTTTGATAGCTTGAAAAACATCTTTGAAGAGGCCATTGAGGTAGAGTAGGAGCTCAAAGAGGAGAAAGTACCTAAGTACAAGGGTAATTCATCTTCAAATTATTGGAGTAACAACAAGGGAGGAGCTCAAACATCTTCCGGTTGGAACAAAAATAAGGATTTCAAGAAGCCTTATCAGAAGAAACCCTTTGAAGGAAACACTCCAAAGTACCCACCAAGAGAAGAAGGTAATAAGAACCCAACTAAATTTCCTAAAGGCATTCAATGTCACAAGTGCAGATGATAGGGTAATATGATGCATGAATTTCCCAATAGGTTGAATGTTTTATTTCAAGGAGAGCAATTGTGTCTTGGTGAAGGGGTAGATCAAGAAGAGGGAATTGAAGAAGAAACCCAAGAAGAGGATGAATTTAAAGGTGATGAAGATGAGGAACAAAACCTATGTGCGGGAAAAGTTGTCATCATTCCTAATGGTTTGATGAAGAAGGCCCCAATAGAAGAAGCTTGGTCTCAAGAAGGAGAGTTTATCTTACCCATGTATGTGGTGAGGCGAGTGATGATTAGCAAGGCCATGGATGATCCAAGTCAAAGAGAGAATATTTTCCACTCCAAGTGTCTCATCAAAGATAATGTGTGTTCCTTGATCATTGATAATGGGAGTTGTGCAAATGTTGCTAGCACCACTTTAGTGGATTTCTTGAAACTTCCTACCACTAAGCATGCTACACCTTACAAGCTTTAATGGTTGAGTGAATGTGGAGAATTGAAGGTTCATAGACAAGTGTTCATCAAGTTCAAAATTGGGAAGTACTAAGACAATATTCTATGTGATGTGTTCCCAATGCAAGCTTGTCATGCGCTACTCGAAAGACCCTAGAAATATGATTGTTCAACAAACATGAGGGGAGAACCAACAAATATTATAACTCATATTGGATGATCATAAATATGTGCTTCATCCTATGTCACCCTCTCAAGTCAATAAAATGTATCAAAAGATGTGTGAGTTAAGGGAGAAAAGGAAGGGTGATGACAAACATGTGGAGGTCGAGGGCAATGAAAAGGAAGAGAGGGGGAAGTTGAGGGGAAAACCCCAAGTGTTGTTGGCTAAGTATAAGCATATAAGAGAGGAAGTGGAGGCCAAAAGTTCTTTGATCCTTATCACACATATGGGTCATGTCTTACAAACAAACCAATATCATTCTTTTCTTCCCCATTCTATTTCCCTACTTTTATAGCAATATGGGGATGTCATCCCAAAGGAACTTCGAAGTGGATTACCCCCTATTCGGAGAATTGAGCACCAAATTGATTTGGTGCCGGCTCATAATTGCCAAACAAGCCGGCTTATCGAAGTAATCCGGAGGAAACGAAAGAGTTACAAAGACAAGTTGAGGAACTCCTCAACAAGGGCTATGTGAGAGAAAGTATGAGTGCATGTTCACTTCCAGTTCTCTTAGTTCCAAAGAAAGATGGAACATGGCGCATGAGTGTTGTTCATCGGGCCGTCAACAAGATCACGATAAAGTATCGTCATCCTATCCCTAGATTAGATGATATTCTTGATGAGATCAATGGTTCTTGTGTGTTTTCAAAGATTGATCTTAGGAGTGGTTATCATCAAATCCTGATGAACCACAATGATGAATGGAAAACCGCATTCAAGACCAAGTTTGGTCTATATGAATGGTTGGTGATGCCTTTCGGTCTCACTAATTCTCCTAATAATATTATGCATCTCATGAATCATGTGATGAAGGCATTCATAGGAAAGTTTGTGGTTGTCTATTTTGATGATATCTTGATTTATACTAAAACCATGCATGAGCATATAGATCATTTGAGATGTGTGTTTGATGTGCTTAGGATGGAACAACTTTATGCTAAACTTGAAAAGTGTTCATTTTATGTTGATGAAGTTGTTTTCTTGGGATTCGTTGTGTGTTCAAAGGGGGGATGAGGTTGATGGGTCTAAGATAGATGCTATTAAGAATTGACCAATTCCAAAGTCCATAAGTGATGTTAGAAGCTTTCATGGGTTGGCTAGTTTTTATAGGCGGTAGCTTCTCCCTTGACTGAGTAATCCGAACGGATAAGCTATTTAAGTAGAGGAAAAGAAAGCCAAAGATTTTGAGGCTTTAAAATCAATGCTTAGCTCCGCTCCTTTGTTGCAACTACCCGATTTTGAGAAAATATTTGAAAGTGAATGTGATGCTAGTAAAGTAGGCATTGGAGCTGTCTTAATGGTATAACAAAAGTCCATTGATTATTTTAGTGAAAAGCTTAAAGGTACAAGTTTAAACTATTCCACTTATGATCTTGAATGTATGCTTTGATTAGAGCATTGGTAGCTGTCAGGACCCAAACCATTGTGATTGGCACCCACACTAACACTCCGATGGGAGAACCATTAATACTAATTAGCTAAACAAGACCAACACAACTTAATCAAAACTAAGGCATTTAAAGATACAGAAGCAGGTTTAAATGCTAAAGGAAAAATAGGGAGTTCTCATAAACTCAAACAAAAGTCTAACAACCAATTGCGAAAATAATTCCTAGAACCTCAATGTCGATGTACCAAAACTCTAACAAGGATCATAAGTCTAAAGGAAATGGGTACAACCCAATTAAACATTGGAAAATCTAAAGTACTAGTCTAAGTCCGAAGATGTGGACATAAACAAAAGAGAACTCATGGCAGCCTGGAAGAACTGGCTCACCCCTGAATTCAAGTTGATCACTGATTTTCTAAATGAGGTTTGTTAGTAGACACCTGAAGATGCTCTGTACTCAACAAAGAATGAGCAAGTGCAGTATCAGTACACAATCACAGTGTACTGGTAGGATCATGCGGCTATCCCATTAAGTGAAACATATATAAGTCATTACAACATAATAAATATGCATACACCGAACATATACAATATCAATATCACTTACGAACAATGTACAATTGCACATTGCCAAGATATACAAATATGCCAAGTCATTGGTCCTCTCACGAAACCCATACCCAAACTGTTAGTGTACCGGTACGTGGTACCCGATCCAAGTTAGTGTGCCAGATGTGACACCCGATCCCATGTATGCACTGGAAAGTGACAGCAGATCCAAAATAGTGTGTCGGAACGTAACACATGATCCATTCAACAAGCCACAATCACAATCACAATGTACATTCTCATAATCATACAATCATGTCATGATTCATGGCAAACAATTATTCAATCATCCTCATTTACGAATAGTGTGATCAATAATGCAACATTAGCATATATACATGCATTATAATGATGTTGTTACAATACATATTAGACCAACATGAAATCACAACCATCACCTACCTCGAACAAAGCTTGAATCCCCTAAGAAACTTGATTCTTCCCTTTTCTGGATTATTTCCGCTTGTTCTTGGTCTACAAACAATCAATATAATGCTAGGATCAATAAACAAGACTTAATTACTCGGAATATAATCCGCACAATTAACCCTAGATCAAACCCATGATCCCAATATCCAACTTAGGGCCTTTCCCACCATCCAAACAATTACAAAACCCTTCCCTAACAATAATCAGCAAAGAAGCTAAGTTCTACATATCAAAAAATGGATTCGGGGAATGAAAACCCTACCTTTAGCCTCAAGAATGGTGGAAAACTGTCAAGAAAACACATGGGGTCGTTCCTTAGCTCTCAAAGTCAAAAAGTGCAGAATAAAACATTTTTGGGGTTTATTTCCGACTTAAGTCGCGTCTGTCCAGCCAAAGCGTTCCTCACCCCACTACAGCAGACCCGCCCAAGCGGGAAAATCAAGCCTTAGCGGCTTGCACGAAAACAGTGAGAAAATTTAAGAATTTGAAACCCCCATTTCACAACACACCTTCATCCCTTGACACTCAAAAATACCCGAATTCAATTTTTTAAAGTCGTACGGTTTCCTAAATGTCTTAGCTATCTAACCATATGATCAAATTCATAATTCGATCTCCTATTTTTTACAAGATTACCCTAGGCCTCATTGACTCCGATTTCATCCAAATCTTGACTAGGTTGAGAAATTTCAAGATACTACCAAAAACTTTTTCGGCCCAAAAATTTGGTTTTTCAATAATGACGGGAACAGGTCGTTATAATAGATACTAATTTACCCATCACTCGTCCCTGAGTGACAAACTAGGAAAGACGGGCTAAAGTTAGAGTAGAGTAGTACCTGAATCGACGAACAACTGGGGATACTTGTCTCGCATGTCCTTCTCGGTTTCCCAAATAGCTTCCTCAACTGGACGATGCTTTGATTGTACTTTCACGGACTTAATCTCCTTGGTCCTCAGCTTCTGGACATCACGATCAAGAATTGCAATCGGTTCCTCTTCATACTGAAGGTCCTTGTCTTACACAACTGAGTCCCATTTTATGATGTAATCTCCATCACCATGATATCTCTTCAACATGGACACATGAAATACGAGATGAATTCCTGATAGGTTAGGAGGTAAATCCAATCTATAAGCCACTGGCCCTACAGATTCAAGAACCTTAAAAGGACCAATGTAATACGGACTTAGCTTGCCTTTCTTACCAAATCTCATCACCCCTTTCATGGGTGATACCTTAAGAAGAAATTTCTAACCGGTTTGCAATGCCATATCTCTTACCTTATGGTCTGCATACTTTTTCTGTCTTCTCAGTGCTGCTAAAAGCTTAGCTTGAATACTCCTCACTTTATCTTGAGCATCCTTCACTAAGTCAACCCCTAAAGGTTTTATGTCTACAGCCTTGAACCATCCTATCAGTAATCTACATCCTTTCCCATAGAGTGCCTCAAACGGTACCATATCTATGCTGGAGTGATAACTATTATTAGAGGAGAACTCACACAATGGTATGAACTTGTCCCAATGCCCTCCTAAGTCAATCACACATGACCTCAACATGTCTTCTAACATTTGAATAGTCCTCTTTGATTGTTCGTCCATCTGTGGATGGAAAGTTGTACTAAAAGTTAGTTGTGTGCCCAATTCCTCATGTAATTTCCTCTAAAACTTGGAGGTGAACTGTGTACCACGGTCTCAGATGATTGAAAGGGGCACCCCGTGCAACCTTACTATTTCTTTTACATATACCTTAGCCAATTGTTGAGAATTATAATCTATTTTGATAGAAATAAAATGAGCTGACTTAGTTAATCTATCAATCACTACCCAAATAGAATCAAACTTCCCCAAAGTCTTGGGAAGACCAACCACAAAATCCATAGATATCATTTCCCACTTCCATTTCGGAATTGACATTCTCTAAAGCAAACTTGCAGGCCTTCGATATCCCTACTTTACTTGTTGGCAATTTTGACACTTAGCCACAAACTCCGCTATATCTTTTTTGATGCCAGTCCATCAATAGATTCACTTCAAATCTTGGTACATCTTGGTCACACTCGGATGAATGGAATATCATGAACCATGGGATTCTATCAACAATTTCTAAATCAAGTCGCCCCCTCTAGGAACACAAATCCTCCTTTGAAATTAAGCACACTCCCCGCATCAAGAGTGGTCTCTTGTGCTTTGCCAAACACTGTTTTATTTCTGGGTTCTTTCAAATGCTCATTCTCAAACTATTTGGTCATGAACTCCTCAATGAACGTGGACCTTACTTCAATGCTAGTGAACACCCCACCTTTCTCTGAGATGCCCAACCGCATGAACTTAGAATCCAAGGTATGAATTTCCTTAGCCGAAGGCCCCTTGGATACACTTAAGACAGCTAGACTACCCATACTTACTGCTTTCAGACTTAGTGCGTTTGCCACCACATTAGCCTTGCCCGGATGATACTGTATGGTCACATCATAATCCTTTAGTAACTCCATCCACCTTCGCTATCTCTAATTCAAATCCTTTGAGTAAACACAAGTTGCGAGCTATAATGATCAATAAATACCTTACATTTGACACCATAGAGGTAATGTCGCCAGATCTTAAGAGCGAACACTACCGCTGCTAACTCTAAATAATGTGTTGGGTAATTCTCTCATGTACCTGATTTCACGTATCAGGACACTTCATCCAATACTAAGTGCCAACGATCATTAGTCAGTAATATAACCCAACTAAGTGAGTTGGGGTCGAATCCCACAAGGAGTGGTACGTATTTGAGAATCAATAGAAAGGCATGAGTGTGTTCAAGTCAATCACAGGTAAAAACATTTACGAATAAAAGCATGGTTCAAGTTTGGGGTGACACAACTGTGAAATAATAGGGATTTGAGTTCAACTATCAGCTAAAACAACAAATAACACGAAAATAACAAATATGGAGACAAGTTCTTGGGATGTGATTGGATTATGGGCTAAGGTAGACAAATGGGTGATTGCAATTAATAGTAAATAGTTGTAAATCAGTGAATAAGCTACACTTTAGGGGAGATAAACTTTCTTTCGAACAATTTATCCCGAATCAAATTGGTTTCTCTCGAACACTAATAAGCAACAATTAAGAACAACCGCACTTTAGTCCATTCATTCTCTCGAGTTGAATGTGTGGAAAAGGGATTAGGATTCACTCTCTCGAGCTGAACCTATGACAACCCAATACCCACAGACCATCAAATCAGTAATCTTGGTTTTAAAACCTCTCTCTCGAGCAAGCCAAAAACATGAAGGTTGAGTTGCATTTGCAACTACAACCCTTTAGATTAAGCCACAATTACTGAATGAAATCACTTTTAAATAACATTTGCACTATCAATTAACAATACCCAGCAGCTAAATCAACTAATAATCACACAATCAGACCCCAATAATTGGGGTTTTAGCTAGACATCATAAAAAGATAGAAATCGCTACCAAATTGTATTTCCATCAACTGTGTAAGATTAATATTATCTTTACAAAGGTCTAAGATGAAGAGTCATCATCACCCACTTCTAATTTCTTAGAAATGGAAATCTTCAAATCTTCAAAGCTAAGGAAAATATTATCTTAAAACTTATTTCTAAGCTCTAAAACCTTAAAACTGAACATTAATGAAAACTATTGAATGTTAGATATTAAACTAAGAATTTAAAAACGTATTTATAGTCACCAAAAATATATTGTGAAGGACTATTCGGTTCAATAAGTCGGGATCACCGATCCACTCGGCAATCCGCCCTTTAGTCAGTTCCATTGCCTGTTTTCTTTGGCCTTCAAGAACTTCATGCTCTGCAACTTTGGGCGATATAGCACTGCATCGCGAAACTGTTCAACGACTCGCTGACTGCTCCTTTCTATTGCCGACTTGATTTTCTCCTTCAAGGCTTGGCACACTTGAACATTAGGCGAGACCATGGCAATTCGACGACTCGTCCAATGGTTTCGGCGATCATCAGTCCTTTTTTACTTCGTTCTTTCAGCTGCCTTGTTCCTTTTTGCTCATTAGTGTCCATTCTTTGTTCCTCAATCGAAATACCTGAAAATCAAGGATTTACATCAGTTATTGGCACAAAATATGCATTTGAGGACCCTAAATGAGTCCAAATCGTGGACTTATCAATACCCCCAACTTATGCTTTTGCTTGTCCTCAAGGAATACTCAAGTTCTGCAGTTCAAAAAATATGTCTCAAATAGTGCTACACAAGACTCAACCATGAATGCACTCGGAAAGACTTAACTTACTCATGCAAGGATCAATTGTGCACTCAAAGACTCAAGTCGTGACTCACCATTACCAAAGAATCTCAAGCTCACAATACTTGCTTCAAATGCAAGTTCAAGCTCAACAGAGGTGTTCAAATGCCTTCACACAAAGGATGATTCCATGTCCACACACAATGGTTCGACAATTTAAAGCTCTGGAATCAAATGCAACACTCACACTCACAAAGATGAACACAATGCAGGACTTCACCCATAGGGTTCCCCGTATTTTCCAATCAACATTTATTTCAGTTCAGTCAATATCAAAAAGTCTTTTTAAGGCTTGTAATGGGGCTGACTCCAAAGGTATAGTCATTTAGGTTCAATGGCTCTAATCCTCATGCAATGTGGTGTGAACAAAGATTTCTTACCTTTTCTTCATCATTTTCATTAGTGCTCACAAGTCATCACATTATTCACTTTCCATAGACAGTTGGAAACCCCATTTTCTTTGCACTTTCACAGCTTTATTCCACAACTTTTTCATTCTTTTTCTTTTTCATTCTCATTTCCTTTTTCATTCTCTTCTTCTTTTTCTCTTTTCTTTTTTTTTTTATATGGAGGGGTTCCATTTTTTAAAAAACTATGGGTTAAAGGGGACTTTCTTGCACTTCTGTATTTACTTCTCTTTTCACCGCTTTGGCCTAAGTTGGCTATTCAAACAAATGACAAATCATGGAGATTATGGGTGATGGATAAAGAAATGTCACAATTTCATCAAGTTTCTTCCAAGAAAAGGTTAAGGCTCAAAGGGTATTCAAACAAGGATCACACACTCACAAGGTTGGCCACAAAAGAGGTATAGTATCAAATTGTTTCACACTCTTCAAAGTTGCCTAAGATCATAGCAAGAGATTGGATCACTTAGTCAACCGAACCAATGGGGCAAATTCTAGGTGTCATCACACATGGTTCACGGTAAGCTCATCACACAAGGCATTGACACCAATGTCAAACAAGACTCCACACTTTCGCTAGTGCGCAATGTTCATCACAAGAGACTCAATTTGATACTTGGCTAGTCACAACGAGATGCAAAAAGTTCACATATTGTCTATGCAACTTCATTTGGCCTCATCATAGCCGCACATTCATTTTTATTCGATTATGAGCACTATTCAAGTGATTGATATTGATCAAGACCAATACTCAAATTTGCAAGAGAACAGCCACATTCAAATACAAACAAGTGGTGGCATAATTTTTTTTCTTTTTTGGAAGGGTCCAAAAATCAATTATCCTTAAAAACACGGAGCCACAAGCTTAATCATCCACAAAAGCAGTATAAAACAAAATTTTAGGTCAAAACCCAAATATATACACAAAACATAATCACAAAAGGTGGGCCTCACCCGACCACAAGTAAATATCATTTGTCCTCAAATGCAATCAAAATAATATCCAAAAGTCAAAATAAAGTAAGACAGAGAGGGAGGTAAAGAAGGGATCCTGTCTACTCTGTCACTCCATCTTCCTGGGCATCATTGCCCGGTGTAGTGCTCTGATCTTGGGCATCAGTGCTCGGAGTCACCTCAGAAGGACCAATTCTACTAGGAGATGCCATGGATGTCTCGGTAAGCGATGCCTGGATCACTACTGCATAATAGTCTCCTCCAGATCAGGCAAGTCTGCATAAATTCTCTCATCCCTTATCTCTATTTGTTCCTTGTCGGTCTCTGCATCCGACTCAATGACTTCACGTATCAGGTCACTACTTCGGTTCAAATGCCAACGATCCCGTGTAGTGATATAACCCAACCAAGGGTTGGGATCATTCACACAGGGTGTGGTTTCAAGAATTAATAGAAAAGTAAATCAAGTCCTAATCAATCATAGAAATAAACATTATCGAATTCAAACATACTAAATCTAAGGGGTGACGGAAGAGTCAATTATCAATGGGGGGTTTGTATTAACTAATCAACAAAAATGTCAAAAATATAAGGACACGAGATAGGGAGATGAGTTTCATGGGATGTGATAGGAATATGGGATAAAAGACATTATCGGGTAAATACTATTGATGGTACATCGCTGAATATTTGTAACTACGCTAGACTTTAGTGGGGATAAATTCTCTCTCGAGTAACTTACCTCGAATCAACTCGGTTTCTCTCGAACACCGAGTTGCCGATTTTAAGCAGAGCCTCCACTTAGCCCATTCACTCTCTCGAGCTGAAAGTGTGGGAGAGGGCCTAGGATTCACTCTCTCAAGCTAAACCCACGATGAACCAATAATCACTGGCTATCGATTTAGTAGTCTTAGTTTTAAAACCTCTCTCTCTCGTAAGCCAAAAACACTAAGATGAAATAGTATTTTCAACTACAAACTCATTAAGTTCAAACAAAACTACTAAATGAAATCACATTTGAACAGCGAATATGCCAACAGTAAGCGACAACCAACAGTAAATTTAACCCATATTCACAAAATCACACCCCAAGAATTGGGGTTTTAGCTAGACATAGGAAGAAGGAAGAAAATGATACCAAATCAAACTAACATCAACTTGGTATGATTTAAATTCACTTTAAACGAGTCTAAGATGAAGAATCTTCAACACCCACTTCCAATTTGTTGGAATTGGAAGTCTTCAAATCTTCAAAAGCTAAGTAAAATATTCTCTACTTGAAAATTTAGAGAATAAAATGTTGTATCTGAAATTGCATGCTAAAATAAAAATTCAAACTAGTATTTATAGTTATCAAAAAATGTGTTGTGAAAGATCACTCGGCGCAGTTAGCCGAGATCGCGAATGCACTCGGCGATCCGCCCTTTGGTCTGCTTCATCACCTTTTAGCTCTTGCCTTCAGCAACTTCGTGTTCTGAATTATTAGGTGATATAAAAGTGCTTTGCGGAACTGTTCGGTGACACGCTGACTACTCCTTTTAATTGCCGACTTGATCTTTTCCTTCAAGGGTTAGTACACTGGAACTTTGGGCGAGGTTAAGGCCTTTCGGCGACTCACCGAATGCATTAGGCGATCCTCAGGCCTTGTTTTCTTTGTCTTTCCGCCGTTTTGTTCCTTTTTGCCAAGTAGTGTCCATGCTTTGCCTCAAACTCCAAATACCTAAAACTTAAGGATTTACATCAGTTAATGAGACAAAATATGCATTTGAGGACACTAATTCTATTAAAGTAAAGCCCTAAATGAGTCCAAATTGTGGACTCATCAACACCCCCAACTTAAACTTTTGCTTGTTCTCAAGTAAATATCAAGTTCGGTAGTTCAAGAAGGATGTCTCGAAAAGTGCTACACAAGACACAATCATGAATGCACACACAAGACTCAATTTACTCATGTGAAGATCAAATGTGCACTCAAAGTTTCAAGTTGTGACACACCATTATCAAAGAATCTCAAGCTCACTATACTTCCTTCAAATGCAAGTTCAAGCTCTATAAAGGAAATCAAATGCCCTCACACAAAAGAATGATTCCATATTCACACATAATGGTTCAATAATTTAAAGTTCCGGAATCAAAAGCAACGCTCACGCTCACAAAGCATAACATAATGCATACATTCACCCATAGGTTTCCCTGTATTTTCCAACCAACAATTGTTTTAGCTCACTCAAGATCAAAAGGTCTTTTCAAGGCTTATAATGGGGCTGAGTGCAAAGGTATATTCATTTAGGCTCAGTGACATTCATCCTCGTGAAATGTGGTGCTTTCAACACTCCCTTTCCTCTTTTTTCATCATATTCTTTAGTGCTCATAAGTCATCCCATTATTCACTTTCCATGGATTGTTCGGGAACCCCCTTTATTTTTACATTTCTCATAACTTTATTCCATAACTTTTTCATTTTTTTTTTGGAGGGATTCCATTTTCCTCAAAACAATGGGTTAAAGGAGACTTTTTTTGCTATTCTTGACTTACCTTCTCTTTTTGCCACACCCCCAACTTAGGCTTTTAGCCTATGTTGGCTATTCAATCAACCACAAATCACGAGGATTATGGGTAGTGGATTTAAGAAAGACCATGTTTTCATCAAGTTTCTTCCAAAGAAAGGTAAAGGCTCAAGGGGTGTCCAAAAGAGGTTCACACAGTCACAAGGTAGGCCACAAAAGAGGTGTATGTCAAATTGGCTCAAACTCTTTGAAGTTGCCTAAGATGATATCAAGAGATAGCCTTACTTAGTCGACTGGACCAATGGGGCAAATTCTAGGTGTTATCATGTGTGGTTCACAGTAAGCTCATCACATAAGGCATTGACACCAAAGTCAAACAAGACTCCACACTTTTGCTAGTGTGCAACGTTCATCACAAGAGAATAAATTTGATACTTGGCTAGTCACAACGAGAATCAAAGAGTTCACATATTGACTATGTAACTTCATTTAGCCTCATCGTAGCCTCACATTCATGTTTGTTTAATTATGAGCACTATTCAAGTCATCAGTATTGATCAAAACCGATAATAAAATTTGCAAGAGAACAACCACATTCAATACATACAAGAGGTAGCAAAAAAATTAGAAGGGTCAAAATCATTTACAATTTAAAATAAAAGGAGCCAAATCTCAAACATCCACAAAAAGCAGTATAAAACACAATGACACAAATATATCAACAAAACACGAACATTAATATTCACACAAAAGATGGGCCTCACCCCACCACAAATAAAAACCATTTGTCCTCAAATACAAATGAAGTAAAGTATCCAAAAGTGAAAGAAAGTAAGATAGAGAGGAAGGTAAAGAAAGGATCCTGTCTATGCAGTCTCTCCATCTGTCTAGGCCTCAGTGCCTGGTGTAGTAGTCTGTACTTGGGCATCAGTGCCCAGAATCACCTCATCAGCAACAACTCCACTAGAGACAGCTATGGAGGTCTCTGCAAGATCTCACAAATCTTTAAAAATGTTCTCCTTATGTACAACAATCTACTCCTCGTCCGTTTTAACATTGGACTCCTCAACTGCAGGCTCATCCAGGTATGCATCTCCCGAAGGAATCCCTGAGATCTCAAGAGCATCCACGTCATCTGCAGCCTGTATCAATGAAGTGAAGTCGGTAGACTTCAAATAGTCTATGTCCTTCCTCAAAGCTGCTACCTCGGCCTTCAAAGCCGAAACCTCGGAGGTCTCCCCATGTCTGCTCTCACAAGCTGTTAATCTAGTAGCCAGATCATGAATAGAATCTCGGATGGGGGTCAATGCAACCAAAATATCAATCTCAATCATCCAAGGGATGGATCTCTCCAATCTAGTCACCCTCACATCAGCTGAATACAAACATACTAAATCTAAGGGGTGACGCAAGTGTCAATTATCAATGGGGGGTTTGTATTTACTAATCAACAAAAATGACAAAAATCTAAGGACACGAGATAGGCAGACGAGATTCTTAGGATGTGATAGGAATATGGGATAAAAGACACTATCGAGTACATGCTAGTGATGGTACATCGCTGAATATTTGTAACTAGGCTAGACTTTAGTGGGGGTAAATTCTCTCTCGAGCAACTTACCCAGAATCAACTCAGTTTCTCTCAAACACCGAGTTGCCGCTTTTAAGCACAACCTCCACCTTAGCCCATTCACTCTCTCGAGCTGAAAGTGTGGGAGAGGGCCTAGGATTCACTCTCTTGAGTTGCACCCACGACGACCCAATAACCACCGGCTATCAATTTAGTAGTCTTAGTTTTAAAACCTCTCTCTCTCGAGCAAGCCAAAAACACTAAGATAAAATCATATTTGAATACAATCTTCTTAAGTTCAAACATAACTACTAAATGAAATCACATTTAAACAACGAATATACCAACAATAAGCAACACCCAACAATAAATTTAATCCATATTCAGGAAATCACACCCAAGAATTGGGGTTTTACCTAGACATTGATAAAAGGAACAAAATGATACCAAATTGAAGTAGCATCAACTGGGTATAATTTAAATTCACTTTAAACGAGTTTAAGATGAAGACTCTTCAACACCCACTTCCAATTTCTTGGAATTGGAAGTCTTCAAATCTTCTAAAGCTAAGCAAAATATTCTCTACTTGAAAAATTAGAAAATAAAATGTTGTATCTGAAATTGCATACTAGAATAAAAATTCAAACTAGTATTTTAGTTGTTTAAAAATGTGATGTGAAGAATCACTTGGTCCAGCTAGTCGGAATCACCGATGCACTCGGCGATCCGGCCTTTGGTCTGCTTCACCGCCTTTCAGCTCTTGCCTTCAGCATCTTCGCGTTCTGAATCATTGGGCGATATACTACTGCTTAACAGAACTGTTCGATGACACTCCGACTGCTCCTTTTCATCGCCGACTTGATGTTTTCCTTCAGAGCTCAGTACACTAGAACTTTGGGCGATGTTAAGGCCTTTCGGCGACTCGCCAAATGCATTAGGCAATCCTCAGGCCTTCTTTTCTTCGTATTTTCAGCCATTTTGTTCCTTTTTGCCAAGTAGAGTCCATGCTTTGCTTCAAACTCCAAATACTTGAAACTTAAGGATTTACATAAGTTATTGAGACAAAATATGCATTTGAGGACCCTAATTCTATTAAAATAAAGCCCTAAATAAAGCCAAATTATGGACTTATCACTCATCAACTGTTGTATCATCCCTATGCACATCTCTAGTGGTTGCCGAAGGAATCTTTGTAGTCTCCGGAGCATCCAAATCATCTGGAGCCTCCTGTAATGAAATGAAGTTAGTAGACTCTGGATAGTCTATGTCCTTCCTTAAATTTGCCAAGTTGTGGACTCATCACTCATCAACTGTTGTATCGCCACGTTGTCTACTTTCACAAGCCTTTACTCTCGTGCTGAGAATGTCAATAGAAGTCTAGACGGGGGTCAGTGTAGCCAAAATTACATCGTCAATCATCCAGGGGACAAATCTCTCTAGCGAGGTCGCCCTCACTTTAGCTGAATACGACAGATGCCCCATCTTCAGGATCATCACCTGAATAATCTTGGCTAGCTGGGATGAGGTGGAGGTACCCGGGACCTGTGAAGGAGTAAAAGGGGAAGAAGTACCTGATGACCCGGAGGCTGGAGTAGGCAACGATGCCTCTGTAGGTATAAAATCGATGTCTACCTCCGGGAATGTATCTACCGGAGCTGCCCTCCTCCTGTCAGCCTCCTCTCGAGTGTACTCGACCTCAATACGCTGGATGTCAGTGGAGGAGGAAGGGGTAACCTCAATATCTCTCATATCATCTCGGGGCACTCCTGCACGCCGGCACAACTTAGTGATCAGGACCGAGAATGGTAAAGAAATCTGCCTCTGCTTGGCCCTCATGGCCATCTCTTGCTCAGTAATAAGCTCCATATCAATGCTCTTCCTAGAAATAATCGACCCAAGGCAGGCTGCCTTATGATGACGGAAAATGGACTCATTCTAGGAAGGCATAATAGAGTTGCTAATAAATCCAAACCAAAAATGTGCATCTACACTCAAGTCCCTCTTCTCAATCAGGACTCCTGCCTCTACCACGTCGGGGTGATATCTGAAATGAGGGGCGCCAGCCAGCCCTTGAGCTCATCCAATGAAGATGTGGCACTAGTCAGGTTGGGGTAGTCAAAGTCATACTCTATGTCAAGTACGGTGTTGATGTACTCACTATTGCATCCAACTTCTTTACCCCGGACCATAACGGACTTAACCGATCTGAACTCGCTCGCCTTTTTCTTGCTTTTTGGAACCAATTCACCATAAATTGTACAGAACTCCCGGACCCATGAAGGAATATAAGGGCCTCGGGGCCTGGTGAACTACTCGAATCTGTGGAAGTGGGGGGTGTACCTAACATCTAAGAATTTGCCCTCAAGGCCCTATGTAGATAATAACTTCTCCTCCAAAATCGTTCGCAATCCGTCACCTTTCAACCTGTTGAGAAGCCTAGGAGAAGGGATGATTAGTGGCCCCAAAGCCACAGGAGGTGCCGAAGCTGGCACTGAGTCTGCTAGTGTGGGAACTGAAGGGACTCTAGCGGAGTCAGGGTGAGATCTGGCACGGATCTCATCCCGCTAGGACTGCATAGGCTGGTCGTCCTCAGGCCAAGATAAAGCAGCCTGGGAGTCAGAAGTCACCATGTTAGATATGCCCTCTTACCCTTGCCTTTGTCTCCCGGTGGAAACTCTTGCCTTCTTTTTTTTGGAGGATTTGATCCCCCTTCACTGATTGTGATGCCCCGTATTCTTTTTTGGGGTGGCATGTCGATGTTTGTTTTTATCATATTTGCTAAACATCAGGAAGAAGTTAAAAATCCTTCAATCAATTGCACAGAAAAATAGTTGTAGACGGACTCGCCGCCGAATCAGTTTGGCGAGCTAGATCGGGCACGCCAAAAGTATTGGCTCAAAATTCTCATAAAAATTTGGCATGTCGGCGATGGGAAGGACTTTCGGTGAATCATAGACAACATTCGGCGTGCAAGGATTAGCCCACCGAAAGTTACAATGCAAAAAGGGTTTAGGAGTGCAAACAAAGGGTGATTAAGAAGACTTTCGGTGAATCGCCCAGTGCATTCGGCGACCTCAAGCTTCTAGCCGAAAGTTACAAAATCAAACCTCAAATATAGCATGAAATTAAATGTGAGATGGGGAACTTCAGTGAACCGCCGAGTGGTTCGACGAGCTCGACCCAGCTCGCCAAACGACCCAACATATCTACTTTCAGACCAACTTCTCAAATTCAACCCCTCAACTTCCGAAAACAAAATCAAAGCATACACTCATCAAATAAAGCAAGACCCAAGACACCCATTACCCCGAGATACTCAGACTTCTTTCGGTTTTGCCAAATTTGGCCATTTAACGACTTTTACCTTGAAGAATGACGTCACGCACTTTATCATTGGGCAAATTACGTCATTTGGCACAACAATGGGTTACCTAGACTTCACCCAACTAGACCCAACAACATGCAAGCACAACCCAACAAGATTTATTCAATTTTAAGGCACAAAATCACAGGAATTCAACATCATAAGCATTTCGGGCAAGGATATCGAATGAACACAGGCATACACAACAACAATTAAGATCATAGAGGCCCAGCACACATCACTAAGATAAGATCATTGTAAATGAGTACAAATTTGATAAAAATAAACTCGGGGTTCGGAAAACCAACCTTATATGCCGATTAAACAAGATTGAAATGCTAGGCGGCAAAGTAATCCACTCCAAACACACAATCAACGACTCAAACATACTAAAAATGCAAGAATATAGAAACTAATGTGCGGGTGTGAGTTTGGGAACATTAAAAATGACGGAAACTGAAAGAGTTTGAAAGTTTAAACCTTTGGCCTTCAAAAATCATTCAGTTCTCACCCATTCGGTGACATTAGTCGTGCTCGCTGACCCAATCTACGACACACCGAGTGATATCTTACCTCGCCGAGGTTTACAGGACATCAAATTAATGTGGGGTCCTAACGGTGGACTAGATTGCGATCGCCACCCTGTCGGCGACTCGCCAAGTTGCTTCTGGGCTCACCGAGTTTTACAGACTCCAATTTAAAATTATTTTGAGTCCAACGGGGGACCAAGTTGGGTTCACCGACCTCTTCGGTGATGCGCCGACTAGACCTGTAGCTCGCCAACCTGCACCTTTCAAACACTTTCCACACTTCGACCTGCACAATCAACACACCATTATTTCTAAAACAAAAATAAAGCAATAAACACTTGGGTTACCTCCCAAGGAGCTCCTTAGTTAACATCGTGGAACGACACAACTCTCCAATTAAGTTCCATTAGGGGGGTTTGCCTTATTTTAGCAAGGCCACCCCTCTTTTGGATCTGGGTAGAGAGAAGACAATACCTGGTCCATTTGGGACCCAGTAGCTAAATGAGCATAGAATGAGAGGTCGTCATCTGCTTCAACATCAAGACATTCTCTCTTATCTCTTCCAACACTCTATCGTGTTCTTCGACTTTGTGTAGAATGAGTAAAAGGACCTCTTCAGTTTGCCTGCCCTCTTGCTTCTTCATCTTTCGACGCTCGTGAGGGGGGATGTACATGTCCTTTCTGGACAATACTTCCAAGTCCTTGACCTTTTGGGTCAAAATATCTAGCTGACCCAACAAAGTGTCCAAGTCTTGGTCCTTTTCTTTCTCCAACTGCTCCTTGTTGGTCTTGGGCACACAATTAAGGAGTTGGGCTATGGTCTCATAGGAATGTCTCATCAAGCAGCCCGACGAGAGTTGGTCAGCCAATATTCTATTCCAAGGGCCAAGACCCTGGTAGAAAAATTTCGAAAGTAGTTTATCCAGAATCTCATGAGTTGGGCATTGTTGCAATATGATTTTAATCCTTTGCCACAACACATAAATAGACTCACCCTCCAATTGTCTGAAATTTAGGATGTTATCCCTAAGAATCATCAATCTCAATGGAGGGTGATCCATTTGGGTCACTATTGCGACCAAATATGCTTCAATTCTCTGCTCAAAACAGCAACACACAAACAAAAACTAAAAATTAAATAAGTTCAACTATAAATAACAAGAACAAAATTCAACTTAACTAAAGATTCTCAAGTAACACCACTCCCCGGCAGCGGCGCCATTTTGAATTCACATATCATGACACTTCATCCAATACTAAGTGCCAACGATAGTTAGTCAGTAATATAACCTAACTAAGTGAGTTGGGGTCGAATCTCACAGGGAGTGGTACGTATTTGAGAATCAATATAAAAACATGAATGTGTTCAAGTTAATCATAGGTAAAAATATTTACGAATAAAAACATGGTTCAAGTTTAGGGTGATACAAGTGTCAAATAAAAAGGGATTTTAGTTCAACTATTAGCTACAACAACAAATAACACGAAAATGACAAATATGGAGATGGGTTCTTGGGATGTGATTGGATTATGGGCTAAGGTAGACAAATGAGTTATTGCAATTAATAGTGAATTGTTGTAAATTAGTGAATAAGCTAGACTTTAATGGGGATAAACTTTCTCTCAAACAATTTATCCCGAATCAAATTGATTTCTCTCGAACACCAAAAAACAGAAATTAAGAACACCCTACACTTTAGTCCATTCACTCTCTCAAGCTGAATGTGTGCAAAAGGGTTTAGGATTCATTCTCTCGAGTTGAACCCATGACAACCCAATACCCACAGACCATCAAATCAGTAATCTTGGTTTTAAAACCTCTCTCGAGTAATAGAAAGAGTCAAAGGTAGAGTTGCATTTGCAAGTACAACCCTTTAGATTAAGTCACAATTACTGAATGAAATCACTTTTAAACAACATTTACACTATCAATTAACAATACCCAGCAGCTACATCAACCCATAATCACATAATCACACCTCAAGAATTGGGGTTTTAGCTCATAAAAAGATAGAAATCATTACCAAATTGTGTTTCCATCAACTGGGTAAGATTAATATTGTCTTTACAAGAGTCTAAGATGAAGAATCTTCAACACCCACTTCCAATTTCTCAAAAATAGAAATCTTCACAGCTAAGGAAAATATTGTCTCAAAACTCAGTTCTAAGCTCTCAAACTTCAAAACTAAACAATAATGAAAACTATTGAATGTTAGATATTAAACTAAGAATTTAAAAACGTATTTATAGTTACCAAAATGTGCTGCGAAGGATTGTTTGGCGCAACGTATTTATAGAATCGCTGATCCACTCTGCGATCTGCCCTTTGGTCAGTTCCATTGCCTTTTTGCTTTGGCCTTCAGCAACTTCAAGTTCTGTAACTTTGGGCGATATAGCACTACATCGCAGAACTGTTCGACGATTCTCCGACTGCTTCTTTTTATCGCCGACTTGATTTTATACTTCAAGGCTTGGCACACTAGAACATTAGGTGAGACCATGGCCGTTCAGTGACTTGACAAATAGTTTAGGCGATCCTCAGACCTTCTTTTTTTCGTTGTTTCAACTGCCTTGTTTGTTTTTGCTCATTAGTGTCCATGCATTGTTCCTCAATCCAAATACCTAAAATTCAAGGATTTACATCAGTTATTTGCACAAAATATGCATTTGAGGACACTAAATCTATTAAAATAAAGCCCTAAATGAGTCCAAATCGTGGACTCATCAGCACCTTCAACTGTAACGATTCATAAGCTATAACATTCTTATTGTGCATTAACACAACACCCAAACCTGAATAGGGAACATCACAATAAACAATAAAATCCTTACCTTCCACGTGTAGTGTTAGAATACCCGCTGTTGTCAAAAGAGTCTTGAGCTTTTGAAAGCTCTTATCACATTTCTCAGTCCACTCAAAAGGTACTTCTTTCTTGTTCAACCTTTTCAGATACGTAGCAATAGAAGCAAAGTTCTTCACAAATCTACGATAGTAGCTAGCGAGCCCCACAAAACTCCTAACTTCAGCCATAAAGCTAGGCCGAACCCAATTATTAACCGCTTCAATATTTTGGGGATATACCATTACCCCTTCTTTTGAAACTACATGTCCCAAAAAGGCAACCCAAGTCAACCAAAATTCACACTTAGAATATTTTGCATAAAACTTTTGTTTCCCAAGAACACCTAGGACAAGACGAAGATGGTCGGCATGCTCTTCCTCACTTTTTGAATAAACCAAAATATCATCAATAAAGACTATAACAAACGAATCAAGATATGGTTTGAACACACCATTCATCAAACTCTTAAAAGCTGCAGGCACATTTGTCAATCCAAACGACATAACTAGGAACTCGTAGTGCCCATAGCGGGTTCTAAACACCGTCTTGGGCACATCCGTAGGCCTAATCTTTAACTGATGGTAACTAGACCTTAGATCAATATTAGAGAAAACTAATGCACCTTAAAATTGGTAATTTTTTTTTATCTATTTGAGGCAATAGGTACTTGTGTCGAATGGTGACACTATTCAGTTGCCGGTAATCTATGCACATCCTCATACTACCATCATTTTTCCTAACAAACAATACAGGAGAACCCTATGGGGAAGCACTAGGACGAATGAAACCTTTATTATGAAGCTGTTGGATTTGAGCTTTAAGCTCTCTTAATTTTGCCAGAGCCATGCGATACGGAGGGATGGAAATGGGGCGGGTACAAGGTTCCAAATCAATGTAGAAATCTATATCTCTATCTGGAGGCATACCAGGCAAATCATTAGGAAACACTTCTCTAAATTTCGACACCACAGGGATAGACTCAACCTCAACAATCTGAATGTCAGCTAAATAAGCCAAACAACCCTACCCTACCAGTTTCTAGCCTGAATGAGGATATAATCTTAGCTAGCATAGGCATGTACACCCCTTCCACTGCATTTTTCCCTATCGGGGATCCCTAGAGTCACAGATTTAGTATTACAATTTAACACAACATAATAGGGTAAAACCAAGTCAGTCCTAAGATTATATCAATATCAGTCATATCCAAAATCACAAAATCAACCCAAGTCTGAAAACCCATAAACAAAATATAACAAGCACGATAGACATGGGTGACTATGACAGATTCTCCAACTGGGGTAGAAACATGGATGGGGCCATCAAGTATTTCACAAATCATAGAAAATTCTAAATGAAATCGCACAGACACATAAGAATAAGTATAACCCGGATGACATAACACATTAGTCATCCAGTCACAGACAAGAATAGTACCTGTGATCACTACATCAAACTCCTCTACCTCGGTCTTGCCCTGAAAGGCATAACACTGAACCCTGTCATCATGACGGATGAGTTCCCTTCCTGGTTGCACTATACCTCTGCCTGCGTTACCATTTCCCCTACCTCCGCGGCCTTGCTGATTTACTCCTCTCCCACCTTCTGGATGCCCTCGACCATTATTACAATTTCCTGTGGGTACCACTGCTCTAGTCTATTGCTACGAGGAATCCATCATGCACGGGTGGGGACAATCTCTCCTCATATGCCCAGGTTCTCTATAGTTATAACAAGTGCAATCAAAAGATTGTCTGGTGCCCGCCGAAGGTGTGGTTCCTTGGCTATCCTAAATCAAATTCTGAGGTGGTGTTCCCGAGTAATTACCTGTAAAAGTGGGCATGTCAGACTGAATTGTCCGGGATGCAAGTGTCGGCCTCCCTGAACCTCTGGAGTGAGAACCCTGAAAGTTACCTGAATTCTTGGCTTTATTAACCAATGTCTTAGCTTGACCGTCTCGCCTCACCCCCTCCATTTTCTTCACAAAATTTGTTACCTCATTGAAGCATTTTCCTGTAGAGGTCATATGAATAGACAATACCTGCAACGCAAAATTTAGTCCCTTAACAAATAGGCGGATCCTCTCTTCCTCAGTAGTCAGCAATTGCGTAGCATATCTTGACAAAGCATGGAACTTAGCCTCATAAGCAGCCACAAACATACCACCTTGCTCTAAAGTCATGAACTCATCCTTCTTACGATCTCTCAAAGTCAGGGGCACATACTTCTCCAAAAATAGAGCATGAAACTGGGTCTAAGTGAGTGGGGGTAAAATTGAAGATTTGCATTCGACATAAGATCTCCACCACTGCTTTGCCTCGCCCTAAAGTTGAAAAGTCACAAACTCTACTCCATGCTGATGGACATGTCCCAACTTATGAAGCCTTTCATAGCAATCCGGGATGAACTCATAGGCATCCTCACTCTCAGGACCATGGAACACATGTGGTTTCAATTTCAAGAACACAGTGAACATCGCATGCTCATAACCAGCCATAACAGGACCCAACAACATATGGAAGAAAGCATCAGTACCTAGAGTTCTACCCACCTTAGGGATAGTGATAGAAATAGGGGGATTGGCGGGAGCTTGAGTTGCTTGAACAGAGGGAAATACTCCAGGACCAACCAATCCTTTCAAGAACGACATAATCTGTTGAGCTAACACTGGGTCTAAGGGACGAATACCTATAGTCTCAGCCTGCACCTCTTCCTCTTGTCCAATATTCTCCTCCTCTTCAACCTCCACATTCTCTTCGATCTCTTCATGATGAGTACGAGGGATCTCTTTTATGGGTGAATTCTCAACTAGAGCTCCATCCCTAGTAGGTGCTACCCTTCCTTGGCCTCTACTCCTTGGTCTTCCTCTACCTCTGCCTTGACCGCGACCTCTTGCTACAGATTCCTCAGCTGGCGCATTGACGGGAGTTATGGGCATGATGCCATTGAACCTAGTGTTAACCATATGTGAACAGAAGAGTGAAGGAGGTTCGATACCAATTCAGATCGCCAGATACCAGTTGAAATCAAGTTATAACACGAAATGAGACAAGAGAAAATAGAGAGATTTCCTAAAGTCCTATAGCGTCTCGAAGAAAAGTATAGACGTCTGCGTACCATTCTGCAAGACTCTACTAGACTAATTTTGGTACATCAAGATCAACGAACCTAGGCTCCGATACCAACTTTATCACGACCCAGACCATCGTGATTGGCACCCACATTAACCCTCCGGTGGGCGAACCATTATTACTAATTAGCTAACCAAGAACTACATACCTTAATCAAAACTAAGACATTTAAAGATACGGAAGCAGGTTTGAATGTTGAAAGAAAAATAGGGCGTTCCCATAAACTACGATAAAAGTCTAACAACCAAATGCGGAAATAATGCCTAGAACCTGAAAGTCAATGTACCAAAACTCTAACAAGGATAATAAGTCTAAAGGAAATGGGTACAACACAATTAAACATAGGAAAATCTAAAGTAGTAGTCTAAGTCCGAAGATGTGGACATAAATAAAAGAGAACTCATGGCAGCCTGGAAGAACGAGGTCTGTCAGTAGTTGGCTGAAGATGCCCTATACTCAACAAAGAACGAGCAAGTGCAGTATCAGTACACAACCACAAATTACTGGTAGGATCACGCGGCTATCCCATTAAGTGAAACATATATAAGTCATTACAACATAATAAACATGCGTACACCGAGAATATACAATATCAATATCACTTACGAACAACGTACAATTGCATAATCTCAAGATATACAAATATGCCAAGCCATTGGTCCTCTCACGAAACCCATACCCAAAATGTTAGTGTACCGGTACGTGGTACCAATCAAAGTTAGTGTGTTTGACGTGACACCCGATCCCATATATGCGCCAGAACGTGGCACCCGATCCAAGTTAGTGTGTCGAAATGTATCACCCGATCCATTCAACACGCCACAATCAAAATCACAATGTACTTTCTCATAATCATACAATCAAGTCATTATTCATGGTATATAATTATTCAATCATCCTCATTTACAAAAAGCGTGATCAATAATGCAACATTCGCATACATACATGCATAATAGTGAAGTAATTACAATACATATCACACAAACATGAAATCCCAACCATCACCTACCTCGAACAAAGCTTGAATACCCTAAGAAACTTGATTCTTCTCTTTCTAGATTCGTTTCTCTTGTTTTTGGTCTACAAACAATCAATATGATGCTAGGATCAATAAACAAGACTTAATTACTTAGAATATATTCAGCACTATCAACCCTAGATCAAACCCATGATCCCAATATCCAAATTAGGGCTTTCCCCACTGTCCAAACAGTTCCAAAACCCGTCCCCAATAGTAATCACCCATGAAACTAAGTTCAACGGATCGAAAAATGGATTCGGGGAGTGAAAACCTTACCTTTAGCCTTAAGAATGGTGGAAAACTGTCAAGAAAATACATGGGGTCTTTCCTTAGCTCTCAAAGTTGAAATGTTTAGAATAAAATGTTTTTGGAGTTTATTTCGTATTTAAGTCGTGTCTGTCCTGCCATAGCGGTCCTCACCCCGTTACAACGTCCCCGCCCTGGAGAGAAAATCTTGCCTTACCGGCTTGAACGAAAATAATGAGAAAATTTAAGAATTTCAAACCCCCATTTCACAACACACCTTCATCTCTTGACACTCAGAAAATACCCATCACGCTAAGATCAATTTTGGGAGTTCTACTCACCCAAATTCAATTCCGTTAAGTCGTACCGTTTCCTCAACGTCTTAGCTATATACCCATATGACCAAATGCATAATTAGATTTCCCATTCATTACCAAATTTCCCTAGGCGTCACTGACTCTGATTTCGTTCAAATCTGGACTAGGTTCAAAAATTTCAAGATACTACAAAAAAGTTTTTCGGAACAAAATTTTTCCCCGTTGGTGTTTCTATAACCACGGAAACAAGTCATTACAGTAGCGACAGTACTTGTGGCCCAAATAATTTGTCATTCGGACCAACCATGAGTCCCTAATGCATATTCGGGACCAAGGAAAATTGAACAAAAGGCATGCCAAATGGATTGAATTCCTTTAAACTTTCCTTTATGTAATTCAATACAAAAAGGGGAAGGAAAATGTGGTGGCCGATGCCTTACCTAGCAAACATGTGTTGATAAAATACATTGTCTTCTAAATCACTTGGATTTGAATGTTTGAAGACAATGTATCCCATGTTTGCTAAAATCTTCCGAGATTGTGAGGAATGGGAGAGGGAAATGTGGCTTAGGGATAGATCTTCTACTCCCTATATTAAGTTTGATGGTTTCTTGTTCAAAGTCAAGAGACTGTGTGTGCCTATGAGCTCTTGAAGAGAACTATTTGTGAGAGAGGCACACACTGAGGGATTAATGGGTCATTTTGATGTTGATAAAACAAGGGGAATTTTAAAGGAACAATTCTATTGGCCTAATATGCACAAAGATGTTGCTTAAATTTGTGGCCAATGTATTGAATGTCGGAGCGCCAAGTCACGCCTCCTTCCCCGTGGTTTATGCACTCCACTTCCCACCCTTCAAAGACCTTGGCTTGATATTTCAATGGAATTTATTTTAGGTTTGCCAAAGACAAAAAAAGGTAGAGATAGCATCTTTGTTATTGTTGATTGATTTGCAAAGATGGCTCCTTTCATTCCATGTCATAAATATGATGATGCCTCCAATGTGGCATCTTTGTTTGTTGAAAATGTTGTTAAATTGCATAGAATTCCTCAAACCATCATAAGTGATAGGGACAAAAAATTCCTAAGTCACTTTTGGAAACAATTATGGGGTAGACTTGGTACTAATTTGTTGTTCTCAACTTCTTATCACCCATAAACTAACGGCCAAACTGAAGTTGTGAATAGGACCTTGGGGTCTATGCTTCGTGCCATGGTACATGGGAAGATGGCCTCATGGAGGAACATTTGCCTTTGGTTGAGTTTGCTTATAATGGAGTCATTCATAGAACTATTGGCATGACTCCATTTGAAGTAGTGTATGATTTTAATCCCCTAACCCCTCTAAATCTCATTCCTCTTTCTAAAGATGTTGTCTTAAGCTTAGATTGGAGAAAAAGAGCGGAAGCCATGAAGAAAATTCTTCAGAAGGTGAGACTTCACCTAGAAAAGAAGAACCAAGAGGTAGGCAAAAAGGGCGAACAAGGGTCACAACAGGATTGTGCTAGAACCGGGTGAGTGGGTGTGGGTGCATTTTTGCAAGGAGAAATTTCCCACTCATCGGAAAGAAAGTTGATTCCACGAGGTGATGGTCCATTTTAAGTGCTTGAAAGACTGAATGACAATGCATACAAAATTGACCTTCCTTCGGAGTATCAAGTTCACAACACCTTCAATGTTTGCGACTTTCTCCATTTTCAACTCTTGATAATGATGATCCATCAAATTTGTAGACAAATTCTTTTCAAGAAGGAAAGAATGATGCAATTCAGATTGCACCAAGGCCGTTCACTAGAAGTCAAGCTCGACACCTTCAGAGAATGCTAAGTTTGTTCATGAAGTTAGAGGTCATTGAGCTTGTGTTGATGGAAAAGAAAGGGTTCCATGCTTTGATGATTGCTTGGGGAAGTGAAGGGAAGGCGGTTGAATAAACTGTTAGTTAAGGCGAGCAGGAGACATTCGGCAACTCGCCCAATGGCTTGGGCGAGGACCCCAACTCACTGAACCATTTGGCGACTTGCTGAGTTCCTTAGGCGAGAATGACCTGGCTTGCCTTTTGATTGACTTTTGCTTAGAAACGTGGTTTGCGAGGTGAATTCATTTCCCTCAAGGTCTTCGTAAGAGTTAGGTGCTTCTTGTAGGATTAACATATTGAGGTCTTAAGGTTTAATATACCATTTGGTTGCCTTCTGTTTCCGTAATTCTATCCGTAATTCGTGGCGAGAATTACTTCACATATTCTTGACTATGTACATGTTTTGGTATACAACTTTCAAATTCTAGGGGAAATATTTCTGCAATCATTTTCTGATAACGATTTTTAGTTATGAAACTCGATTTGATTGATGAAACTCTTATTTATCTATTTATTTATTCATGTGTTGGCTTGGGTAATTGGTTCTCCCACCGAGGTTTAGTGCTTGAGCTTTTCATGGTGGTTTAGGTCATGACAAGTACCACAACATAAAATCATTTTTTTTTTTTCATAGATAATATTTTTCTATTTTTCCTTCGTGATTAGTAAAAAAATTAAGACTAACAAATTAAAATGGAGGGAACAAGGGTTAACTCGAATTCGACACTCTCTCAAAATGAGACTATATATTTGTATACAAAATATTTAAAAGAAAATGAATTTAATATATTTATATGTGGGTGTGTGAAATTTAATACTGTGGAATTCTAGATATGCTTATAATCAATGGTATTTGCCGTACCAAAATATATAATTATTTAGATTTATCTCCATTCAACATCATTTATCATACCTATTTAATTAAATTAGTTAGAAGGCTAATTAATGTTTGAAATATCAATTTACAGATAGAGTAGAATTAAGTTCTGAGCATTATAAATAAAAGCTTTAGGATCGCTTAATGTTATATTCAGTGTCAAGTAATTTGAACTAATCTTCTGTGAAGTCTTCACTCTTTGATTTTTTATTTTATTTTTTTGATTTCATAATGTAAGATTAGTTCTTTCTCAATTGTTAAATGTAATTTGGAGCATGAGAATATCACTGTCAGTTTCCAACACCAACCACCTATAATGCCACCTACCACCCTTGTTCGCCACAAATACTGCACAATTATCGCACAATTGTTCGACAGTTCATGATCACTATCAATAACCGCCCACTATCATTATCACTGATCATCGTCATAATTTCTCATATTTAATTTATAATATATAAATTTTTTTGGTAAATTAATATATAATATTTATAACACCATATAAAATAATTTTTTATTTATATTTTACAAATATATTATTTAATATTATTTAACAAAATTTTCTATTTAAGAAACTGTAAATAAAAAAATTATATATTTAGATGTAGAGAATTTAAAATTTTGATATATTCTCTTGGAGAATATATATGAGGCCTACATTCATCAAAATTAACAATTCAATTATTTTTGTGGCTAATAATTTAGGTCTCAAAGAAATGATAATTCAAAAGGCCAATCCTTCAAAACTATGTTGCAGGAAACTATGCCGAGCAAGTATTAATTAATTACTTTTTTATGTAAATTAGTTTGTTTACATTTTCACAAAAAAAAATTGTTGACATGTTCAGATGTTTTTTTAATTGAAAGAATTTATGTAAAAAATTAGTTTTTTAGTACATAATTGTTTTAAATACTTAGAGATACTATACATTACTTTCTAACAAATGAAAATACCATACACGTCATCGTCAGCGTGTGTGCTTTTCAAAATTGATACTAAATTAGGGATATTTTTGTCATTTAATAATGTTTTACTTGATTATATTATTTATCTCTTTGTGTTAATTCAATACTACTTTTATCATTAAATAACCATATAAAGTAACAATAGTCAAATATAAAATTTTCAAAACATAATTCATAAAGTTAATTTAATAAAATAATTATTTTCAAATAGATTTAATAATGGATTTTGCTAAATAATTTTTTTTATAAGTGTTAAATTAGATGAGACACTATGAAAATAATTATTTGTCAACACAAATAACTGTTATTTATTAAAAAATTATTAATTCATGCTAATTTCTGCAACTTGAAAATAACACATTTCTTCTTTTGAGTATAACTCTTAGATAATAGTTTGGACCAACAAAATTATAAAACAAATAATTATATAATTTGTTTTAAATACTTAACATAATATTATTAGGGACGTGCACAACACCTGCTATCCTTTACTAGCTTGCATATACATGGAAATGATGTGCAAATACACTTTGGTAGCATCATAACCTTTTTATTTTATTTTTACTTTAACATATATGTCATAATGAATTGTGTGGATTTATATCAACTAAAAGTGTCAGAGATACTGTTGAATAAATTATTATTTTAAATTTTAAATATAGATTAAAAGTCTAAAACATGATTGATCAATTAGTATTTATTATTAGTAAATTATCTTTCAATTTTTACTTGAATAGGTTTCTTTACAATCTAATTGAATATTTTTTTATTATATATGAGCGTATCAAACTCTCGAAGGTATATTATTTTGACCTTTTTAAATAATGCGTTTGTTTTATTGTTTTTACTCAACCATCATTTATTTTTTATATAGGAAAAGAATGTGAACCTGTAACATCTCGCTAATTGAAAGAACTAGAAAGAGTTAGAATTGGAAATAGTCATTTTAGGAATGAATGAAAAATCTGGAAATTTGTTAATTTATGTTAAGTTTGGGTTTTGGGTCAACTTCAAATAACCATAATTCCTAGCTCAAGATGAGTTAGGTGTGATTTCAGATACCGTAGGAAATATCTTGGAATTATCTTTTCAACGCCACTAAGTTTGCTCAATTTTGAGTTTGTATGAGTGAGATATGCCCATTTGAAGTTGGGCGGTTCAACTAAGGAATGTGTAATCCGGATTTTAGATGGGCTTTATGGTATTTTCCATACCCTATTAATTTAATTTTGTTTTTGGTAATTAGTTGGGGTCTAAACTGAGCTTGGTCAGTTTAGAAATACGCTAGGGCTTGGAGAAGAGAGAAAAGAGAAAAAGGAGAAGAATGTTCAAGATCCGTCAAGTATGTGCGATTTTGGGTGCGAATTTTGCCAAGGATTAAATCCTACAAGGTATGTGAGATGTTCATAGCGTTGGGTTATTTCACCCACGCGCCAATCATGTTTGTTTCAGCGAAATTTGTTTCTAGAAAGTTGAAAGTATGATGTTCTTGAAGTTTGCTTTAGTTCTTGAGATTTGATGGGATTGTGGAGTTCTTAATGGAATCGTGTTGAGTTAAGAGTTGTTTTGAGTTAGCTCCTTGTGTATATATACTAGGTATTTAAATCTAAAGAGGGATTGAGAAAAAGAATTGGAATTAGGCGAATTGGGTGAGAAAACGAAGAAGGAAAAAGTCGAGCAGCTTTTGGCACACAAGTCCGCGTCGTGGACTTGCTCCCCCCAGTCCACAAAACTCAGCTATGCGTCCCGGAGAAGACACGGAATCCTCTGTTTCAAAAATAAATTTCTTGATCAAATATTTCAATGCATCTCCACGTCACGGACTTGATTCCAGACAGTGATTTCTTGATATTTTCTCATGATTAACTATATAAAAGAACTCCTAAACATCATGAGATCTTTCCTATCACAAATCACAATACTTGAATCCATAATTCAATTTAAGGAAAGTTAAGAGTTAATTCAAGAGAAGTTAAGAGTCAAGTTAAGAGAAGTTCATAACTTTTCCAAAAGTCTTTTACAAACATTTTAATCTTGTGTTAAGACTTAATCTTTGGGTTGAGTAAAGAGTAAGAGTAAAGTTCATTTCTTCAAAGATTATTGAGGAACTAAGTATTCCCAAGAGTTAAAAATGTTTTCACATTTGAGCAAGAAGGGAAACACCAATTTCCAAGAAAGCATTTAAGCTAAGGTTTCAGTAATTATCTCAACCCAAAGAAAGAAGTTTTGTTTTAAAAATATATGAGCTAAGTATATTTTTGGGAGTGGTATTGAGCACCTATATGGGGATGCTAGTTCATAATAACTCAAGTCTCCATAAACCATGTAGCCATCATGGGTAGTAAAGGATCATACTTTTTAGATGATTCCTTAAGTGCTTTTTAGCATAGACTAGTGGATCCACATAGTTAAGGCGTCTTATATGATGGCAAAGTATAAGACAGTTCTGGCAGCGTGGGCAAGACGTTGTATCACCCCTTAGGCTCATAGTGGTGGTTACTGGTTAGAGAAACTTCCACAGTATTACATTACTTTATAATATGAGTTAGTTGAGTTGTTATTGCATTTATTTAACAAACTAAGTTGGTTTCTTCTATTTTAAAAGCTTTCTATATGTATTGTTGCTCGCTATTCAGTTAAGTTATTAATGAGTTGAGTAAAGCCAAGGTAACCGTTTCTTTCAGATTCTCTTCAAGCTTATGTTATGTTTAGTATTCTCCTCGCATACTCGTACATTCTATGTACTGATGCCATTTGGCCTGCATCATTTTATGATTCATACAGAGGTAACCAGGATCAGCATACAGCGCCTCATTGATCCAGTTGAGCACTCAAAGTCTGTTGGTGAGCCTCCTTGCTTTCCAGAGGGCTCATTTTTACATTGCTTTCTAGCATTCTAGTTGTTAGGATGATCGAGGGTCTTGTCCTGACATCCCTCTTTGTTTTAGAGGCTTCATAGACGAGTAGCTATAGTCCTTTAGTCTTGTATTTAAGATATTTTTCTATGAGACTTAAGTAGCCATTTTGGCTAGTTTGAATGTTTCCTTAAAGACATTCTAAGTTTAATTCATGAATTTGTTATTTGACATTTTTTCTTATGTATAAGTCTTCCACTGGGTGAGTAAGCCAGGCCAAGGGTTCGCTTGGGGCCAGCAATGGTTCTCGAGTGCCAGTCCCACCCAGGGTGTAGGCTCGGGGAGTGACAAATGTGGCATTAGAGCACAAATTTCAAGAGTCCTAGGGAGTCTATGAAGCCATGTCTGTAGAGTCCTAGTTATCGGTGTGAAGCGCGCCGCATCTATAATTAGGAGGCTGCAACACTTTGGAAAGTTACTCACATCTTTCACACTCATTTCGTGGATTAGAATTTGATCTCTAAAAAGTTTCTTCTAATTCGTGCTTGCACGTATTTTTAGTTAATCATGCCTCCACAAAAAGCTGTCTGAGGTCGTCCTTCTAGGAGGAACGTTGAGGAGCAACGGGTACGTAATGCACTTGAAGTGCAATCCTAAGTTGAAGTTACGAATGCTGAGTTCATGAAAGCTATTCAAATGTTAAGCCAAGTTGTGACTAACCAGGTTGTGCAACAAAGAGAAGCTAGACAGGAAGTGGCTGGTACTTCGAGGATCCGAGAGTTCTTGAGGATTAATCCTCCAAGTTTCACTAGTTCGAGCACTACTGACGATCCAGAGAACTTTATTGAGGAGCAGCAAAAGGTATTTGAAGTTATGCATGTTGTCGATGTTGAACGAGTAGACTAGCAACATATCAACTGAAGAGTGTTTCTAGGAATTGGTTTGACCAATGGAAGAAGGGTAGAGCTGAGGGAGCACCACCTATGAGTTAGGCTTGTTTTGAGGAGGCCTTCTTGGAGTGCTTCTTTCCCCGAGAACTAAAAAAGGCCAAGGTACAAGAGCTTCTCACTCTTAAGCAGTTTTCACTAAGTGTTCATGAGTATAGCTTGAAGTTCACCCAACTATGCCATTATGCTCTGGAGATAGTTACGGATATGAGAAGCATGATGAGTCTTTATATTGCTGGACTGTCTCGTTTGTCGAGTAAAGAAGGTGAGGCTGCAATGATAATAAGTGACATGCATATATCAAGGTTGATGGTCTATGTGTAACAGGTTGAGGAATAGAAACTAAGGGATAGGGAAGATTTTTGAAACAAGAAAGCGAAGATAGGAAATAAATACGGGCAGCAAAGAAGTAATGTGAACCGTTCATCCTTTCAGCAAAAGCAAAAGGGACCTGCTCCATCATCTGTTAGTGCCCCTGCACCAAGGAACAAAACTGAGTATAATGGGCAGAATTCACAGAAATTCAAAGCTAGACCTGTATAGTCTCAGGGTAGTGTGGCACAAGGAAGTAACTAGGCTCCTGCATGTGCTAAGTGAGGAAGGACTCACCCAGGTAAGTGTCATGATTGCTCCACAGGTTGTTTCAAGTGTGGAAAAGAGGGGTCACTTCATGGAAGAGTGCCCTAACAATCGACAGGGTAATGGGAATCAGGGCAATAGGGCAATAGGGCCTAATCTTCATCAGTTGCTCCACCAGACATGGCTACACCTAGAGGAGCTACTTCTGTTACTGGTGGAGGAGAAAACCGCCTTTATGCGATCACTAGTCGTCAAGAGCAAGAGAATTCTCCAGATGTTGTCACTGGTATGATCAAAGTCTTTACTGTTGATAGTAACACTTTGCTAGACCCCAAAGCAAGTTTATCTTTTGGGACTCCTTATGTTGCAAATAGTTTTGATGTTCTTCCTGAGAAACTTCGTGAACCCTTTTGTGTTTCTACATATGTTGGGGAGTCTATTCTATCTGAGCGAGTATATCGTGATAAGGGTTTTATTCGACCAAGTGTCTCTCCTTGGGGCTCTTCGGTCTTGTTTGTGAGGAAAAAGAATGGTTCCCTTAAGAGGTGTATAGGTTAGCGTCAATTAAAAAAGGTTAACATCAAGAACAAGTATCCTCTTCCGAGAATTGATGATCTTTTCGATCAGCTTCAGGGTGCTACTTGTTTCTCTATGATAGACCTCAGATCAGGCTACCATCAGTTGAGGGTAAGGGAATATGATATTCCAAAGACAACATTCAGGACCCGTTATGGTCATTCTGAGTTCCTTGTTATGTCCTTTGGTTTGAGCAATGCGCCTGCAACATTCATAGACCATATGAATCGAGTATTCAATTTAGATATGTTTTTTTATCATATTCATTGATGAGATACTAATCTATTCAAGGAATGAAGAAGATCATATTAGTCATCTCAGAATAGTTCTCCAAATTCTAAAGGATAGAGAGTTGTATGCCAAATTCTCTAAGTGTGAATTTTGTCTTGAGTCTGTGGCATTCTTAGGCCACATTTTGTCTGGAGAAGGAATTAAAGTTGATACCTAGAAAATAGAGGCAGTGCAGAATTAGCCTTGACCCACATCTCCAACTGACATTAGGAGTTTCTTGGGTTTGGCTGGTTATTATAGAAGGTTTGTTGAGGGGTTCTCATCTGTTTCATCCCCTTTGACCAAGCTTACTTAGAAAAATAAGAAATTTCAATGGTCTGAAACTTGTGAGAAAAGCTTTCAAGAATTGAAAAAGAGGTTGACTACTGCCCCATTATTTACCTTACCAGAAGGTACGCAAGGCTTTGTGGTGCATTCTGATGCGTCTAGAGTTGGTTTGGGTTGTGTTTTAATGCAGAATGGAAAAGTTTTAGCTTATGCCTTCATATAGTTGAAAGTTCATAAGAAGAGTTACCTAACCCATGATCTAGAATTTGCTGTCGTAGTTTTTGATTTGCAAATATGGCGCCATTATCTTAATGGTGTTCAGGTGGATGTGTTCAGCAATTAGAAAAGTCTTCAGTATGTGTTTACTCAGAAAGAGCTTAATCTCAGACAAAGGAGGTGGTTAGAATTACTCAAAGATTATGACATGAGTATTCTTTACCACCTAGGTAAGGCGAATGTTATTGCCGATGGCTTGACCAGGTTGTCTATGAATTCATCCTTTCAGCAAAAGGAAAAGGGACCTGCTCCATCATCTGCTAGTGCCCTTGCACCCAGAAATAAAGATGAGTATAATGGGCAGAATTCACAAAACTTAAGAGCTAGACCTGTATAGTCTCAGGGTAGTGTGGCACAAGGAGGTAACTAGGCTCCTGTATGCGCTAAGTGAGGAAGGACTAACCCAGGTAAGTGTTGGGATGGCTCCACAGGTTGTTTCAAGTGTGGACAAAAGGGTCACTTCATGAAAGAGTGCCCTAAGAATCGATAGGGTAATGGGAATCAGGGCAATATGGCCCAATCTTCATCAGTTGCTCCACCAGATAGGGCTGCACCTAGAGGAGCTACTTCCGGTAATGGTGGAGGAGAAAACCTCTTTTATGCGATAACTAGTCGTCAAGAGCGAGAGAAATCTCCAGATGTTGTCACTGGTATGATCAAAGTCTTTACTCTTGATCGTAACGCTTTGCTTGACCCAAAAGAAAGTTTATCTTTTGTGACTCCTTATGTTGCTATTAGTTTTGATGTTCTTTCTGAGAAACTTTGTGAACTCTTCTGTGTTTCTTCACCTGTTGGGGAGTCTATTCTAGTTGAGCGAGTATATCGTGATTGTGTCATTTCCATCAATCAAAAAGACACCATGGAATATTTAGTTGAGTTAGACATGGTATATTTTGATGTCATTCTTGGTATGGATTGGCTTCATGCATGTTATGCCTCCATTGATTGTAGAACTCGAGTTGTTAGGGTCCAAATTCCTAATGAGCCAGTTATAGAGTGGAGTAGCAGTTCAACAGTGCCTAAGGGTCGTTTCATTTCATACCTTAAGGCGAGAAAGTTAATTTCCAAGGGGTGTGTCTATCATTTATTCTGAGTTAATGACTCCAATATTGAGATACCTCCTATGCAGTCAATTTCAATAGTAAAAGAGTTTCCAGAATTCTTTCCTGATGATAATCCCGGAGTCCTTCATGAGAGAGTAATAGACTTTGATATAGATGTCCTTCCCAATACTCGTCCAATATCTATTCAGCCATACAGAATGGCACCAGCAGAGTTAAAAGAACAGTTGAAAGATCTCTTTGATAAGGGTTTTATTTGACCAAGTGTCTCTCCTTGGGGCACTCCGGTATTGTTTGTGAGGAAGAAGGATGGTTCCCTTAGGATGTGTATAGATTACTGTCAGTTAAAAAAGGTTACCATCAAGAACAAGTATCCTCTTCTGAGAATTGATGATCTTTTCGATCAACTTCATGGTGCTACTTGTTTCTCTATGATAGACCTCAGATCAGGCTACCATCAGTTGAGGGTAAGGGAATATGATATTCCAAAGACAACATTCAGGACCCGTTATGGTCATTCTAAGTTCCTTGTTATGTCCTTTGGTTTGAGCAATGCGCCTGCAACATTCATGGACCATATGAATCGAGTATTCAATTTAGATATGTTTTTTTATCGTATTCATTGATGACATACTAATCTATTCAAGGAATGAAGAAGATCATGCTAGTCATCTCAGAATAATTCTCCAAACTCTAAAGGATAGAGGGTTGTATGCCAAATTCTCTAAGTGTGAACTTTGGCTTGAGTCTGTGGCATTCTTATGCCACATTTTGTCTAGAGAGGGAATTAAAGTCGATACCCAGAAAATAAAGGCAGTGAAGAATTGTCCTAGACCCATATCTCCAACTGACATTAGAAGTTTCTTGGGTTTGGCTGGCTATTGTAGAAGGTTCGTAGAGGGGTTCTCATCTATTTCATTCCCTTTGACCAAGTTGACTTAGAGCAAAATGAAATTTCAATGGTCTGAAGCTTGTGAGAAAAGCTTTTACGAAATGTAGAGGTTGACTACTGCCCCATTATTGACCTTACCAGAAGGTACCCAAGGCTTTGTGGTGTATTGTGATGCGTCTAGAGTTGGTTTTGGTTGTATGCTAATGCAGAATGACAAATTTATATCTTATTCCTCCATACAGTTGAAAGTTCATGAGAAGAATTACCCAACCCTTGATCTAGAATTGGCTGTCGTAGTTTTTGCTTTGCAAATATGACGCTGTTATCTTTATGGTGTTCATGTGTGTGTGTTCACCGATCAGAAGAGTCTTCAGTATGTGTTTACTCAGAAAGAGCTTAATATCAGACAAAGAAGGTTGTTAGAATTACTCAAGGATTATGACATGAGTATTCTTTACGACCTAGGTAAGGCTGAGATGTGCACAGACTTGCATTCTTGGGAGTCCGACTAATGAATTCCACAGAAGGAGGAGTAGTGGTGATGAATGGGGCTGAATAATCCTCAGTGTCAGAAGTGAAGAGAAACAAGATCAAGACCCTATTTTGCTTGAATTGAAGGCAAATGTTAATAAGCAAAAAGTATTGGCTTTTGAACAAGGGAGAGATGGTGTATTGAGGTATCAATGTAGGTTGCGTGTACCAAGGGTGGATGAACTCCAGGAGAGGATCAGGGAGGAAGCTCATAGCTCCAGATATTCCATTCATTTGGGTTCCACAAAGATGTATCGTGATTTGAGAGAAGTTTATTGGTGGAGTAGTATGAAGAAGGGCATTGCAGAGTTTGTTGCTAAGTGTCCGAATTGCCAAAAAGTTAAGGTAGAGCATCAAAGGCCCGGTGGTTTGGTTCAGAATATAGAACTTCTGGAATGGATGTATGAGATGATCAATATGGACTTCATCACAGGTTTACCAAGGTATCGCAGGTAGCATGATTCTATTTAGGTGATTGTGGATCGAATGACCAATTCAGCCCACTTTTTGCCTTTAAAGACTACCCATACAATAGAGGATTATGCTAAGTTGTCTATTCAAAAGGTAGTTAGACTTCATGGGGTGCCAGTTTCGATTATTTCTAACAGAGGTGAGTAATTTACTGCACAGTTCTGGAAATCTCTTCAGAAAGGCTTGGGTTCAAAGGTGAACTTAAGTACTAGTTTTAATCCTCAGACAGATGGTCAAGCAGAGCACACTATTTAGACCTTAGAGGATATGTTGAGGGCTTCTGTGATTGATTTCAAAGGTAATTCGGATTATCACCTACCTCTTATTGAATTTTCTTACAACAATAGTTACCACTCTAGCATCAAAATGACTCCTTATAAAGCTCTTTATGGGAGATGATGCAAATCTCCTATTGGATGGTTTGAAGCGGGTGAAGCAGGGTTGATAGCACCAAATTTAGTTCATCAAGATATGAAAAACATGTATCCACATCTCTTTGAAACTGGAGAAATTCAATATCAAGGTACTAATTCTCTTCATTGTACTCTTTAATTTATATGTTGGCATGTTGTATTTGGATTGCTTGTTGGGTGTTTGAGCTGAATGTTAGATGTTACACCCTTAGCCTAGTAAGAGTAATCTCATTTGAGGACGAATGTTCCAAAGCGGGGAGATATTGTAACATCTCGCTAATTGAAAGAACTAGAAAGAGTTAGAATTGGAAATAGTCATTTTAGGAAAGAATGGAAAATATGGAAATTTGTTCAGTTATGTTAAGTTTGGGTTTTTGGTCAACTTCAAATGACCATAACTCCTAGCTAAAGATGAGTTAGGTGTGATTCCAGATACCATAGGAATTATCTTTACAACGCCGCCGAGTTTGCTCAATATCGAGTTCGTATGAGTGAGATATCCCCATTTGAAGCTGGGTTGTTCAAATAAGAAAAGTCTAATCCGAATTTTAGAAGGGCTTTATGGTCTTTTCTATACCCTATTAATTTGATTTCGTTTTTGATAATTAGTTGGACTCTAAACTGAACTTGGTCAGTTTACACAATTAAGAAATATGCTAGGGCTTGGAGAAAAGAGAAAAGAGGAGAAAGGAGAAGAAAGTTCAAGATTCGTCAAGAGTGTGCGAGTTTGGGTTTGGATTTTGCGAAGGATTAAATCCTTCAAGGTATGTGAGGCTTTCATCGCATTGGGTTCATTCACCCACGCGCTAATCATGTTTGTTTCAGTGAAATTTATTTCTACAAAAATGAAAGTATGATGTTCTTGAAGTTTGCTTTAGTTCTTGAGATTTGATGGGATTGTGGAGTTCTGGGTGGAATCATGTCGATTTAAGAGTTTTTTTGAGTTAGATTCTTGTGTATATATACTGGGTATTTGAATCTAAAGATGGATTGAGAAAAAGAATCAGAATTAGGTGAGTTGGGGTGAGAAAATGAAGAAGGAAAAAGTCGAGCAGGTTTTGGCACGCAAGTCCGTATCGCGGACTTGATCCCCCCAGTGCACAAAAATCACCTCTGCATAGTAGAGAAGATATGGACGCCTCTGTTTCAAAAATAGATTTTGCGATCAAATATTTAAATGAATCTCTGCGTAGCGGGCTTGCTTCCAAACAGTGATTTCTTGATCTTTTCTCATGATTAAGTATCTAAAAGAACTCCTAAACATCATGAGATCTTTGCTATCACAAATCAAAATCCTTGAATCCATAATACAATTCAACGAAAGTTAAGAGTCAAGTCAAGAAAAGTTAAGAGTCAAGTTAAGAGAAGTTCATAAAGTTTTCCAAAAGTCTTTTACAAATGTTTTAATCTTGTGTTAAGACTTAAGTTTTGAGTTGAAGAAAGAGTAAGAGTAAAGTTAATTTCTTCAAAGATTATACGGGAACTAAGTATTCCCAATAGTTAAAAATATTTTCACATTTGAGAAAGAAGGGAAATACCGATTTTCAAGAGAGCTTTTATCTAAGTTTTGAGTAATTATCTCACACCAAAGAATGAAGTTTTGTTTTAAAAACATATGAGCTAAGTATATTATTGGGAGTAGTATTGAGCACCGATATGGGGATGTGAGTTCATAATAACTCAAGTCTCCATAAACCATGTAGTCATCCTGGGTAGTAAAGCATCATACTTTTTAGATGATTCCTTAAGTGCGTTTTAACATAGACTAGTGGATCCACATAGTCAAGGTTTCCTATATGACGGAAAAGTAAAGGACAGTTCTGGCAGCGTGGGCAAGACGCTGTATCACCACTTAGGCTCATAGTGGTGGTTGTCGGTTAGAGAAACTCCCATAGTATTACATTACTTTATTATATGAGTAAGTTGAGTTGTTATTGCATTTCTTTAACAAACTAAGTTGCTTTCTACTATTTTAAAAGCTTTCTATATATTGCATGTATATGGTTGCTTTATATTAAGTTAAGTTATTCATGAGTTGAGTAAAGCCAATGGAAGTGTTTCTTTCAGATTCCCTTCAAGCTTATGTTATGGTTAATATTCCCCTCGCATACCTGTACATTCAATGCACTGATGCCATTTAGCTTGCATCATTTTATGATTCAGACACAGGTAACCAGGATCAGCATCCAGCACTTCGTTGATCCAGTTGAGCACTCAGAGTTTGTTGGTGAGCCTCCTTGCTTTCCAGAGGGCTCCATTTTCGATGCTTTCTAATATTTTAGTTGTTAGGATGATCGGAGGTCTTGTACCGGCATCCCTCTTTGTTTTAGAGGCTTCATAGACGAGTAGTTATAGTCCTTTAGTCTTGTATTTAAGATGTTTTGCTATGAGACTTGAGTAGCCATTTTGGCTAGTTTGAATATTTCTTTAAAGACATTCTAAGTTTAATTCATGAATTTCTTATTTTAGATTATGTTTTATGCTTAAGTCTTCCACTGAGTAAGTAAGTCAGGCCAAGGGTTCGCTTGGGGTCATCAATGGTTCTCGAGTGCCACTCTCACCCAGGGTGTAGGCTCGAGGCATGGCAGAACCTCTTTAAGAATTTTGAGTATCAATTGCCAAAAAGTTCAAAATGTCATAAACCAAGGGTATGGTAAATTATTATTATTGTTATTATTATTATTATTATTATTATTATTATTATTATTATTATTATTAGGAGGGATAAGTGTCTGAAAAATACCCCAACTTTGGTCGGATTTGTTGTTGCGATACTAACTTTCATAACGACCTATTACGTCCCTAGACTATTTAATATCGTATTTTTTTACCCCCTGAACTATTTAATAGTGTATTTTAATGGTATATATGTGCCCACGTGGACACATTACTAATTATAATTTTGCATTATTTTTTATGTCCACGTGGGCAAAAATTTATGTTTAAAGTACAGTGCTAAATAGTCTAGGGAGGTAATAGGTCCTCATGAAAATTTAGTATCGCAACAGCAAATCCGACCAAAGTTGAGGTATTTTTCAGACCCTTATCCCTTATTATTATTATTATTATTATTATTATTATTATACTCTTGCCAACACTTTGAATATTGATCCGAAACAAAATATGTTTTTAGGAATCAAGCAAATTGTTACAGCTCATAAATGGTATGTTAAATGTACTATATTAATTGATAATACTTTTTCTATAACTAACATTGCTATGATTGATAGTGGCGCTGATGTGAGTTGCATTCAAGAAGGTCTAGTACCTACTAAATATTTTGAAAAAACAACTCATATGGGTAAATCTGCATCTGGTCATGCTTTAGATATAAAGTATAAATTATCTAATACTCGTATTTGCCAGAATAAAATTTGTATTCCTCACTTCTTTTTCTTAGTAAAAAATCAGTTATACCCTCCTATTATTCTAGGAACTCCTTTTATAAATGCAATTTATCCTTTTACTAATACAAATGCTAAAGGATTTTCTGCTACTTATAAAAATCAAGATATTAGTTATACTTTTATCACCGAGCCTATTTCTAGAGATATTAATGCCCTAATTGAAATGAAACAAAAGCATGTTGATTATTAACAACTTGAGATATTTAGTATGAATATATTTGATAATTTAAAATCTGCTAAAGTACAGGAAAAGATTAAACTCATTATTGAAAAAAATGGCCATTGATATTTGTGTTGATCATCCTAGTGCCTTTTGGAATCGAAAAAAGCATAGTGTAACTCTTCCATATGAAGATGATTTCTCTAAGGAAAATATCCCTACCAAATCATGTCCTTGTTAGATGAATACCAAATTGGTTGAATTCTGCAAAAGGGAAATTGATAATTTATTACAAAAAGGTATAATAAAGCCTTCCAAATCACCATGGTCGTGTACTGCCTTTTATGTTAATAACGCAGCAAAAAAAGAACGAGGTGTGCCCAGGTTAGTTATAAATTATAAACCTTTAAATAAATTTTTAAAATGGATTAGGTATCCTATTCCAAACAAAAGGGATTTATTATCAAGATTATATGATGCTAATATCTTTTCAAAATTTGATTTAAAATCTAGATATTGGAAAATCCAAATATTTAAAGACCATTCTTATAGAACGACATTTAATGTTCCGTTTGGACAATACAAATGGAATGTAATGCCCTTTGGTTTAAAAAATGCTCCCTCGGAATTTCAAAAGATTATGAATGATATTTTTAATCCTTATTTGGATTTCATCATAGTTTATATTGATGATATTTTAGTATACTCAAAGACTCTTGAAATGCATATTAAGCATCTAGACATAGACATTTTTAAGAAAATAGTTATTCATAAAGGTTTGGTCATATCTAAACCTAAAATGAGTCTTTTTCAAACAGAAGTTAGATTTTTGGGTCATTTGATTTGTTTATTATTATTATTATTATTATTATTATTATTATTCTTAGTAGTAGTAGTAGTAGTAGTTTCATACGTAGGATAGCTATCAACACGGTAGAATGCCAATAATACGTTCTTTTTCTACTGTAAAAATATATTTTATCCCTGATTTATTTTAAGTATTTTAAATGGACTGATATTTAAATAAAATTAATTTTCAATCGATTTGTAAAACAATTTTTTAAGCTAATACAATTATATGATATTTTCAATTTTAATGAAATTACTATAGGTAGGAGTTGTTGAGAAAAAAAATGGACATCGAAAGAGGAAGCATCCATGGTTGAGCAGGTAATAATATTCCTTTTCTGGTAAAAGAATTTGTGAAAATATTTGTTAAAGTTTAAATCGATTTATTTATTTTTTGAAAACATATTTTTTACATATATTTGAACCTTACACAAATCTTTCTTTTTTAGTAATTATGTGACAACTTGTTAAATAAAATGAATCTAAAAAGAAATTAAAATCATGAATTCAATTTGTAAGAAAAAAATTTGATATTGTATTTGTGCAAATAATAATAATAATTGTTGATTTGAAACATAGACCTATTCTTGTTAACAATAGATTGTACCATCTATGCTTTGCTGCCAAAGGCCTACCAGTGGACCCTCACTTGCATATGCTTAAGGAGAATCCGGACTTTCATAAGTAAACAATTTTAAATATAATTATAAACAAAAATAAAAGAATATTCTCATACATGTATTAATTTTAATTAATTTTTGGTTCTTACTAGTTAAAATTGCAAGCAAGCCTGGCTGGTAGTAAGGACAAAGTGATGATTGATTTGAACAATTGAGGAATATTGTGTTGGTGCCGGATGATATATCTTAGAAGTCCAAATTATGTTATTGAATAAATCCTCTGAGAACATTGTATAACATTCTGAATATTCCTGGTGTTGTTTTTTCTTTTAGTCCTTTTAGTTTCATAGGTAGAGAAGCGTTGAACTTCTTTATTCAAGTATGGAGTTTTGCAGTTTTAATTTGTTGTCAATTTCGAATTGTAGGTAAATTGTATTTCTACGTAAAACTCTTCATGTTTGAATAGAAACAACATATTTCTTATTTTGAACATTTACTTATTAAGATTTACTTTATTATTAAGAAGTGTTTTCTCCGTTTTAATCTACTTTTCTTAGTTATTACTCTCATTGTTTTTGTTTGTTTGTTTGGTTTTAACTTCACACAATTTAAATAAGTGAAGAAGATTTATGAATCTTGTAATCTTAAACGATATGTAGAATTTATGAAAATGCATTTTAATATCGTGATCTTAAAAATGTCATGTCTAAAGTTACAATTTTAATTATGTCAATATACCCCTTCGAACCTTGATGTTCTATACTAAACTTCACGCCAATCTGACATAGGGAGTTCTACATACCCAAATTTACTTTCAAAAGGCCCTATGAATTCCTTAATGCCTTAGCTACTATAAAAGTGATCCAAGCTTAGATATACCACCCAATCCATTTTGAGATTATCTTAGGCCACACCTCACTCAAGTTTCCCCTAAAACTTGCCTACCCTATGATTTTCAAGTCACTACCGTTAAAGTTTTCTGATCCAAATCTTTCACCATTGGTTTATACATAATGATTGGAAAAGGTTATTTTACAGATTACTACTAAGTACCCAATATTTTTGTACTCATACTACATTTATGCATCTCTTCTAATGTATCTTGTAGTACAAGCCACCCTAACTGAGTGTTGAATCTCATATGGTTAACGCAGACTTGGATTGTGGTGAGCTTTTTACGTTTGAAAGACTTGCTGGTATTCCTTCTTTTGTACGTCACTATGTATTTGTATTTTTGTTAGACAATCTTGATGAATATAGTCTTTTATGTACTTCGATGCTTTTGTATCAGTGACACCAGGTCCATGGATTGGTTCTTGTGTACAGTTTATCTTTTTCGGTCACTTCCTGGCTCATTTTGTATATTTGGTATCGCATTTACATATCTATGTTGTGGTCCCTATTCTATATTTGTATTTCTACTTCCCCTCATACTTTTTCAATATTTTTTTATGTTTTGCTTTCGATTTTGTCTTGCCTAAATGGGGGTTAAAGTAGGTTCCATAATGGCCCAATTTCGGATCATGACATAGGTAGGGTGGAGTGAACACTAAATTGGCCTATGGTTTTGAGATTATGTTATAATCCAAGGATGTTAAGGCTTGTTGAGGATTATTTGGTGTTGTATTATTGTTTTAGATGAAGAGCAAGTTGAAGCTTTGCAAAAGGGGAAAGCTCAAGCTCAATAGAGTATTCATACTTTATTTGAGGTATGTGATTGTTGAATTGATTTCTAATCTATGTTATGCATGCATGTTAACTAAGTCTGTAATATTGCTTGTACATTATGTAATTAGGGAGAAACAAAGCTGAATATGATATGATATCTTGTTGTGAATATGATGCAGTAAACTTTTCTTAATTACTTATGGTCTTACAAGTGTGGTTGTATTCAATGTTGGCTCGGGCACCACACCTTGTACGCATTATTGATTGTCTTGGGTACAACTTTTTGTAAGGGGTACCTAATTGTTGGCTTGGGTGATACGTCTCGTACATTTTTCATTATTTTTGGGTCGGGTACCATGCCTGGTACATGGTTGATTGCTTGGTTGTGTGTTGGTTCCAAGAGTGAACCGGGCTCGTTCAATTTTGGTAATGTTGGCTAAGTTTCATGTAGTGGTTATGTTAGGTTGTTGACTTAAAGTCCTTTCTGTATTTGTTGACATATGTTATCTATGTGTTGTCTTGGTTTATTGAGTTACATTTGCTTGTTCATATTTTATATATCTTGAGCTAGATGATGATCCTACTAGTACCCTGTCTTCCTTGTGTACTGATACCACACTTGCTCTTTATATATTGTTTACAAGACATATTTTTGTGACCGCTACATGACCTCAGTTGTTAATCCCACGTTCCTTGAATTCATGGGTAAGCTACTCTTCTGACCTTCGATGAATTTATCTTTTCTTCCTAGTCCATTTTTCGAACTTAGACTGTAACACCTCACAATTTTACTCTTAGAATTTGAATCGGTTGTCATTAGTGTATCAACTTGGGTCGGATGATATACTACTTGCTCGTATATGTTAAGGTCCATTCGTATGTATTAGAAGTGCTTTGGATGTGATTTAAGGTGATAATGAACCTTAAGCACAATGTCGAATTGAGAATTTCCCTAATGATTGATTATTCTTGTAAGTTCATTCAAGGATCAACTTAATCAATCATACCTCCTTAAATATGACGTGTTTTGAGGCTTAATACCAACCAGATGAAATTCCTTGAAGTCTTATTTCCACCATTTTTGACAGTTCATCAATCCAAGTTATGACTTAAAAGTTATGCCCATTTTTCTGGCACTACGTAGTATCTGCAAACCGACACGTGAAGTGGACGTCCGCCACACGACTGTGTAGCAAGGTCATTGTTATTGTTAAGGTTGTGCAAGATTCCACACAAACTAAGCTTTAGCTGTGTGACCACATACGTTACTTCAAAATTATTTTAGTTTTTTATTTTTTTCACGTTTTAGGAGGGATGTTCATATCTTTTCCTCATCCCGAAACCCCAACCCACGACTAATAATTTCTCCCAAAAGCCACAGTCAATAAGTTCTGATTATTTCAACCTTCTCATTCTTATATAAAATCTATGTTCAAGAACTTCAAGGAAGACCAAAGCCTGGGTTTCATGGTTTCCAAGCAAGATCTTCTTCAAGCTTCTTTAAGAACATTGTTTATCCGAGTATGTAAGTCTATTCATATTGTTGGACTAGTTTGTCCTCATGCTCTACATCTAAATTAAGTCAGCAATAGTTATGTTTAGGGTTTTACCCATAGTTTCTTGGAAATTCTTAAATAAGTTTCCTTAATAGTTGATGTTTTAATTTCTACTATGAATATTGAAATTCTAAATTGTTCTTCATGCTTAGAATCAAATGAACCTATTGATTTATAAAATTTATGTTTTCAAACGTTATTACATGATATTTTCTTATAGATTAATTTCAGACTTGAAATATAAGTGCATAGTTATACATTTTAAATGCAGGTTTTGAATACAATCCTTAAAGGAAGAATCAAATGATTTCATATGTACTATTTCACAGTTGAGAAAGATAAAGAGTATATTGATGTTTCTAGAAAGTACTTTAGTAAAGCATAGTGAAAAGCAAAGTAAAGTAATTGTCCCTTTCTTTGTTAAGTGTGATTAATCATAATGTGTATTGAATATTTTGAGAAATAGTATGGAGCATTAAATTGGCTAAGACTCTGTATTTAGCTCAAGTCCAATAAAACTACGTAGCCAACATAGGATATCATTGCACTAATTTGTCATGTGACTCCTCACTGCCTTTGAGAAGGCCCATTAGCTGGATCCATAGTTACAGTAGCGTCCTATACCCTGACAAGGAATAGGATAACCCTTGCAACATGGAAAAAACATTCTATCAATTCTAGGCTCATAGTAATGGTTGTCAGTTAGAGAAACTTCTCACAAAGTAAAGTTTTCTATCCTCATACTATTTTTATTATTCACATATTGTTTACTTCATATGTTTTCCGCCATCATTTTAGTTATTATTTATTCAGCCAAATTACATACTCACACATTTCATGTACTAGTGTCATTCTAGCTGCATCTTTTATGATGCAAATACAAGTGTTTAGGATCATCAATGGCCATTTCATTCACTACAAGAAAAAGCTTTATTTAAGACCAATATTTAGGGACGAGTTAATAATTCCGTCTCTGAAAGTACATATATTGGGACGAGATTTTATTTCGGTCTTTAATTATGTATGTTATTGTGAAGGTTCTAAATCTGGTCTCTAGAAAAAGTAGTAACTGGTCCCAAATTAAAAATTAAGAGGTCTTGTGAAATAAATTGAAAGCGGGAACTTTATATTTTCACCAAAATTGGCCGCCTAAAAATTCATTATTCATTAAAATTCTATAAGGAAAAGAAAACAAAGAAAAGACACTTCAGTTTATTTCCCAAAAATTATCGTGAAACCAAACAACCCTAGCAGCGATCTTCCCAAGCTAACAACCATCTTCCCTTACAAAGATCTTAGTATAGCTCTCAACTAAAAATCTGTGTTTTCTAAAAACAGAGAAAGCACAGGTCTTCCTAGCAGCAAACGCAGGCCAGGTCTTATCGATCAGTGTTTCATCTGTGTTTTCTCAGAACAGAGAAAGCAGAGGTCTGCCTAGCAGTGATCTCCACTGAATATATATCTTCTATTCACTCGGATCTCAGGTATGCTTCCACTTCTACGAGTTGATTTGATTTTTTATGTTAAGTTGATTTTCTGTTTGTTTTGTTCGAGTTGTAATTCGTCTTGTTTGAGTTATTGTTCTCTAAGACTAGATGCTGATCGTTTTGCTAAAGAAGATTCAGTTTTGTAGTGTGATATGATCCCAAAAATGAAGGGGATCGATCAGTCCTTAATGAAGTAAGTGTTCCTAAAGATTAAGAATAATGAACTAAACTTGAAAAGAAGCACTAACAACTCAATGAGCTAAAACAATATTAAGAGCTAATATAGAGAGAGTTCTGTTCAAGTTGAGAAAACTATATGAATTACAAGTGAACAGAACTCTCTCTTGTAATTGCAGAATGTTACAAATGAGACAAGTGATTGCAGAATGTTAACAGAGCAAGTGAGACAAGTGATTGCAGAATGTTACAATTGAATAAATGAAACAAAGATTAGTTTCGTTTGGGTCTGAAATTGATGAAATATGTAAAACACAATAGAACTGATGCAAAATGACCTCCTGTGGTGTTGCACATAGAAGATTGAAAGACTGATAGTTTCGTTTGGTTTTGAAACTTGGAAAATTTGATAACTTTGAAGAAGATACATTCTAATAGTTGTTTAAAGCATTCTTTCAATTTCTTCTAGTTGATTCTCTGATTTCTGTCTACTTGTATATCATCTATGCATCCTCTTCTGTGAGTGTTTTTTCCTTTTCTAAACTTGATTTGTTGATTGTTTTCTTCTTATAGCATATATAGTGTATAGTGTGTGCTTAAAGAATAGGTCATATTTTGACGATGAAATTAACTCGAGCTGATGAAAGATGAAGAAAGTAATAGAATTGATGCAAATTACCTCTTGTATATGATGTACATAGTAGGTAGAAACAACTATAGTTTCATTTAGGTTTCAAAACTTGGAAAACTCAAGATTTTTCAAGAAGATATAATAGTTGCACCATATTTTTTTCTGTTGTTGTAAAACTGAATCACTAGTTGTTTTCTGTTTGTTCAACTTTCTGGTAAGCTTCCTCTTTTGGGAGCTGATTTTTTCTTCTTCTCTATATTTGATTTGTTCGAGTTACACTACACTTGTTTGAATTACTCTTCTTCTCTGAGATTAGCTGGTCAATTTTTTTGAAGTATATTCAAGTTTGTAGTGTGATAAGATCCCAAAAATAAGGGGATCAACCCTAAGAGAAATGACTGCTCCTAAAGAAACAAAACAGTGAGCTACGCTTTAACAGAGGCACCCACATGTAATGAGTTAAAACAATGTTCAGAGAGAAGATATAGGAATTTGTATTCGAACTAATAGACATGATTTCTCTTATTACTACATTCTCGCACATGATTCTTGTTTTGTAGTGGGGATCACATGATTGATTTCTCCTTTTGATTATTGATAATTCACACTGTTAAAAACTCATATTCTTGATTACATTGATTCTATCCTTCAGTTCACTAGTAACTATTTGAAAGACTACTTTTATTTTGTTCTTCAATTCACTGGATAGAAAGTTTCCTTATAATTTTTCCACCTTTGGCTCTTTTTACAGGTTCAATATGAAAACTAAAAATGTGGACGGATCAAGTATGAAAAGTACTATCGCATAACCTGCATATGACATCACCTGTATCGACTGAATGACCACTGATTTTTTTGTTGACCAAGTAAGTGTAAGGCTGAACTCTTAGGATACTAGTAATGGTTCTCCATGTCCTAGATGTAATGGTGTCCCTACTTCCTGTGTTGATGTAATCTGTGCAAACTCTATAGCATTCTTATATTCATTCAAAGGCTATTGATTTACCTGAGTTGTCACAAGTGATTTGAATTAGATTTACCTGTGCAATCTATGCAATCTGTGCAAGTGATTTGAATTTGATTTACCTGTGCAATCTGTACAACCTGTGCAATCTGTGCAAGTGATTTGAATTTGAAGAACCTGATGGTGCCAAGTGATTTAAGTGCTTATTAGTTCCCATATGTTCTTCATTGTGATTTCCTGAGCCTTGCAGACCATTCATTGTTTGGACCTGGTTGTGTTCAGGTCGACTATCCTCCTTCCCATTCAATTCATTTTGAGATTTAGAACAACCATCTGCTTGTTCAATGAGTATCTCGGAGTTGTTGTTGGATTTTCTTATTAGTTCGATTTAATGTTGCTCCTCTAGTAGGGACCCGACCTGCCCCTCCATTCCTTTCTACTTCAATTAATCCACCTAAGGTTCATCGAGATAATTTTCCTTGCCTATTCCAACTCTTCTTCTGAAATAGTTATCGCCATCGCTTCAATTTTTTGAATTTTTGAAGAGTTGGACGATTAATTCATGGATGAAGAGCCGGTGGCTGTTCGGTCACCTTTATAGAGCCAGTGATTGGAATTGTTCTCTGTAGTTTCTTCATGTTCCCTGCATTAGTGAGAGACAATTTAAAGATCACTGCACATATAGTTTTCCTCTGTTTTTTATTGATCTCTGTTTAAAATATAATTGTTCTCTATTTTTTTTTCTGCACGTAAAGTGACACATCTTTTTCCACTATTTTTTGTTTTTTGTACAACTGCGCGCGGACATCTCTTTTTTCTGCACAAATATACATAATGATACTCCTTAACATAAATGTTTTGTGATAGAAAAATCACTCATCAGATTGCAGCTTCTGTTTTTCACCATTTTCTAGCATTAATCATATCTTCTTTCAACTCATCAATCAGTTTCCCTCATTCTTGGTTTCTATCTTCAGTACAAACACTTTTTGATACACTTAAATCAGTGTTGATGTTTTCCTCTCTTTTTCCATGTTGTTCCTCATCATGAATATTAGTTCTTTGGTCTGTATAGGCAGGGGCTGTTTTTCCTCTTTGTTTCTGGCCTTTATTCCTCAGTTTGTTTTCTTCGTCTACATCTGATGTGATAAGCCTGTTGTTACTGTGACTTTGTCCAGTGGTTTCCTCATCTGATTGTATGTTTTTCTTATCTTCATATGTAATAGGTAAAACTTCATTCAGCTCAATGTTCTTGATCTGCATTTATCTTGGTGGCTTGTTAATCGACATCCTTAGAGTTGGCCTCATTCAGGCTGTCATTGTCTTGTTGTGCATAGCCTACGGTGTCAGCCTTCAGTATATAGTTCTCTTAGATTTGATGCAATCACTGTAATGCAATCTGTAGATGTTTTAGACTTATGGCACACTCTCAAGGATCAGTTTGAGATTGTTTGGCTCCTACAAGGGTTAAGAATTGGAAGAAAACAATAATAACTTGCTTGTTTCCCCTGCTACACAGACAACATGGTTCTTTCTCCTGAAACCTTTATATCTTGATTGTTAAATTCCTCCGCAACAGCCTGTTTCCCTTGAAACATAATATAAATCTTCTTGATGGAATTTTTTTCTATTTGTACTAATCTTTTGTCATTGAAATTCTGTTTTCGATATAGATTTTGATTCTTGGTTTATTAATCTTTTTTTTAATGTGTCTATTTGCTGCTTTAAGTAGGCATTATTTGAAATATGACATCTACTAGATTTCTGCTTTTGAAAGATCTAAACAACAATTCAACATTCAGAATCATATAGAAGGCTATAGGCAATGTTGTTGTTATTAGACAGAAACGACAGTTCAACATTAAATTATAGACCTTAAGCATGAGACTATGATTCTTAATTATGTAAATCCTCTTTGAAACGTACGAAGTGCTGATTAGTAAACTGAATTACTAATGTATGTTCTACTTTCGACAACAGTGCATGAATGTTGCTAACTTGAGAAACAAACAAGACTACTCTTCTCATAAATCTGATTCAACCATTTACATGTAGAGAGTTTCACTGAAAACCTCACTGGATTCCCAAATCCCTAGTTCCTTTTTATCTTCTTTTGCTCAGTAGAACCCTCTGTGAGTTCCAAAATATTGATTTACACCTTTACAAAGGTTTATTAATTTCAAAGTTTTCTTAATCATTTTTTCTTATTTTCATGCAGATTATTGATACACCTAGATAATCCTTGGTGAATTTTGGATTTCTTTTGTGAAGATTGAAGCTACAAGTGAAGATGAAAGTTTAGAAAAAGCATAAGACCATTAATATTTTGCTAGGAAAGTTATGACAAACTTGAAATCGTGGCCTAGCTCCGGATATTGTTAATTTGCTAAGCTTTTTTTTATTGAGAAATGTTGAAACTAACAACATGGTATGGTAACTTATTTTTATATTTATGTCAGCCTTTTGTATGAATATATACCGTAGCAATTTTATATTTATTGACAAAGCATATAATTTTTTTGTGATATAAAGATCCAGAACTATTGGTGGTCAACTAGAGACCAAAATATTTGCTCGTCTCTAAAGGTTCATCTAGGACGAGACTGTTTATTGTCTCTAAAAGTTTCATCTAGGATGAGACAACTTCTTGTCCCTAAAGGTTCATCTAGGACGAGGTGTTTCTTGTCGCGAAAAACAATTTAGGACGATGTAGTTGATCATAAAAAAAGTAATCTAGGATGAGGTAGTTGCTCATCCCAAAAGACTATTCTAGGATGAGTTAGTTGCTAGTCTCTAAAGGGATTTAATGACTAGAAAATGACTAATTTTTCAAGAAGGAAATCATCTATTTGGGACGAGATATGTAGTCTCTAAAGGTGTTTTGGCGACTAGATTTGTGGCCGTCTCTAAAGACAGTTAACGACCAGCCAAAGGAACCCGTCCCAATTGACCTTTAGCGAAGAAGCATTTAAGGACGGGTGGCGACCAGCCTTTTCCCATCTCAATAGACTATCTGGGACTGGATTTGGACTTTCTGGGACCAGATTTCCCTTCCTTAGAGACTGTTTTTCTTGTAGTGATTGAGATCACTTTGCACTTGTAGACACCTTTTTGTGAGGCCTCCTTTCTTCCGAGGAAGTCCATTTTCATATTCAGTTTTAGAATAATTGGAAATGTCGTTGGTCTTGTCCCAATACTTATCTTGAACAATAGAGGCTTCATAGGCAGACAAAGTTAGATGTTTCCATTCTTTTCCCTAGATGTTTTATTTAAGCTGATGAATTAAGTTAGGTATTTCAAGATAGTGGTCTTAAAGTTTTTCTTTAAATGTTTTAAATGGTCACCTATTTAAGCTTTCACGTATCTTATATGGTTATGTGAATCATAGTTATCTATAACAAGGGTTCGCTTGGTGTGATCAATGGTCTTTAAGCGCCTTCCACGTATAGGGTGTAGGTTCAGGGTGTGACAAACTTGGTATCATAGCACATAGTTCAACTGTCCTAGGATGTCTATGACGGCATGTCTAGTATAGTCCTTCTTATTGGTGCGAAGCGCGCCACATCTATAATAGAAAAGCTAAAGGACATTAGGAGTTGTCTCTTTTTTTTATACTGTCATTCGTGCGATGGAGTTTAACATTATAAAAGTTTTTTCTAATTCGTGTTTACGTGTAATTTATTTTCATGATCATGCCTCCGCGAAGAAATGTTAGAGGGCATCATACTAAAAGAAATGTGAATCCTTTTGAACCAACCATTTAAGCGAAACCAGAAAGTTCTAATGCGCCTATTGTGCAACCCCCTCAAGATGATGTAACTAATACTGAGTTTCATAATGCCATCTAGAATTTGTCACAAGTTGTGACACCACATGTTGGAAGCTAAGGATCGGAAGGTTAGGATGTGGCTGATACATCCAGAGTTCGAGAGTTATTGAGGATGAATCCCCCGAAGTTGACTGGGTCAAAGCTCAATGAGGATCCAAAAAACTTTATCGATATCTTCAAAAGCTGTTTGAGGTTATGTATGTTGCCGATTTAGAGCATGTGAAATTGACCACAGACTAACTCAAGGGTGTTGTCATGATCAGATATGGTACAACCAGTGGAAAAAGACTAGGGGAGAAATTGCAATACTGTTAGGCTAGACTGTGTTTGAGAATGCTTTATTAGGGCTCTTATTTTCGTGATAGCTAAGGGAGGCAAAGGTAAGATCATTTCTTAAGCTGACACAAGTGTCTATGAGTATGCATAGTAGAACCTTACGTTCACCTAGTTGTCTGGGTGTGCAGAGTACAACCAGTGGAATAAGTTTGTTGATGTCTAGGTCAACCTATTTATCTAGTAAGGAGGGGAAGACAACTATGTTGATAGGGGAGATGGACATACCTAGGCTAATTATTCATGTACAAAAGGTGGAGAAGGACAAGTTGAAACACAGGGAAGAGTTCCGCAATCAGATGGCTAAGACAGCCAACCATGAGCCCGACCCGCAAAAGATCGGAAGTGGGAATCAGTCATCCTTTCAATAGATGTCTTCGTCACGCCCCGAGCCTACACCCTAGGCGGGACCGGCAACCGGAGACCAATGCTGGCCCCAAGCGAACCTTGGCCTGACTTTCTTAACTCAGCGAAAACCTAGCTCAACAGAATAACTCCATGTAATGCAAAGTCAAAAGACAACTTAATTGATACAAATCTGGCCAAAAAGGCACCTCGAGTCTCAAAATAGAATATTTACATAGATATACATAGATGAGAGACTCAAAACTAACTGACTGATTGTCTATGAAGCCTCTACAATACTGAGATGGATGTTGGGACAGACCCCACAACATCCTAATAGAACAAAACTAAGAGAACAAAACAATCGAGTCCTCCGGAAAGCAAGGAGGCTCACCATTGACTCTGGAGTGCTTAGCTGGATCAACAACGTACATGATTCTGATCTGGGGTACCTGTATCTGCATCATCATAACATGCAGGCCAACTGACATCAGTGCATGGAATGTACGAGTATGCGAGTTGGAAAGCTAAACCACAACTTAAGCTTGAAAAGAGTACAAGAGAACACTTACTTTGGCTCTATTCGACTCATGAATAACCGAACTCAATATATAAAGCAATAAGACACATGCAATATATATAAAGCTTGTAAAACTCTTAAAAACATGACGAAAAAATCATATTTATAATATCATGAAAATACCATGCTCCCTCTCAAAGTCTACTTGTGCAATGTATGAATGAGGTCCCATACCCCCATCCACACTAAGCAGAACTATTCGAGGAACCAAGCTTTTTCTACTGCGGGAGCTTCTCTAACCGACAAACCACCACTAATAAACTTAGTGGTGATACAACGTTTTACCTCACGTTGCCCGAGGACCATCCTATACCTTGCCGTGATATAGGAAGCTAATGATACAACGTTTTACCTGACGTTGGCGGAGGACTATTCTATACCTTGCCGTGATATAGGAAGCTAACTTTACCAAGTGGATCCACTAGCTTAAATGTCGTGATCATCTAAAAAGTATGACCCGTGAAAATCCCATGTTGGCGCATGGTTCTTATGGAGAGTTGAGTTTATATGAACTCGTGTCCCCAATTCGGTGCTCAAGACTACCCCCAAAAATATACTTTAGCTTATAAGTGTTTTAAACACATCTTTCTTTATTTGAGATAATTACTCAAAACTTTGCCCGAAGGCTCACTTGGAATCGATGTTCCTTTCTTACTGAAATGTCAAAACATTTAGAAACCTCTTTGGGAAATACATAGTTTCCTAATAACTTTCGAGAAATGGACTCGACTTTATGCTCTTGACTTGACTTGAAACTTGAACCTTAAAACGAAGGTAAAACGTTTAATAACGACTCTTGAAAAGCTTCAGAGACTTGCTTGAACTTACCTCTTAACTTTGCTTGACTTAACTCTAACTTCACTTTAACTTGATACTAACTCGCCTTGAATTGGATTATGGATTCAAGGTGTATGATCACACGCTTTTGGATGAGTTCTAGACGTTTAGAAGTAACTTGGAGTGTTGGAAACAACTAAGAAACATAGGTACAATACCTAGGAACATGCATGAGAAAGTGGGGAAGAAATGGGAAAACTTGGCGCTCTGAGAGGCGCGAAGTGCCTAACCTAAAACTTCAGAGGTGGCCTGCTGGCGCTCTCATGGGCGTGGCACCCCAAGGGGTGAAGTTCAGAAAACTTCTTGGGGCGCTCTGCAATGAGTGACGCGCCAACCCCTTGCCCAAAAACTCCGACTTTTCTCCCTCTTTTTCCCAACTCTAAACCGCCCTAACTTCAATGGATTCAACCCCAACCACTAAGGATCATAAAATCCCTCAACATACAAGAGACCCAACTCAAACACACAACCAAATCTTGTCCCACAACCAACAATAACTTCAACAACACTATCAACAACATCAACAACACAACCCAACAACTTCAATAACATATCCAATCTTTCTCAATAATAATGAGTTTGGTATGTGGGGGAAAGGATCAACCCACACTAAGAACTCACATACCTTGATAGGGATCACCCCCG
>JAJONQ010000313.1:0-59312 GCA_036250385.1 Solanum microdontum | reverse complement strand
AAGAAGAAGAAGAAGAAGAGGAGGAAGAGGAAGAGGAACAGGATGAGGAGGAGGAGAACAAGGATGAGGTGGAAAAGGAAGAAGAGGAGGAGGAGAACGAGGAGGAGGATGAAGAGGAGGAAAAAGAAGAGGAAGACCAAGATGAGGAGGAGGGGGGAAGGGGAAGAGGTGGAAGAGGAAGAAGAAGAAAAAAAGGATGACGAAGAATAGGAGGAAGAAGAAGAAGAAGGAACAAGAAGACGAAGAAAGAGGAAAAGGAAGAGGAAGAGGAAGAAGAAGAGGAAGAGAAAGAGGAAGAGGAGGAGGAGGAGGAAGAAGAAGAATAAGAATAAGAAGAAGAAGGAGAAGAGCAAGAAAAAGAAGAAGAAGAAGAAGAAGAGGAAGAGGAAGAGGAAGAAGAAGAATAAGAAAAATAAAAGGAATAAAAGGAATATGAAGGAAAAATAAGAAGAGGAGCAGGAGGAAGAAGATGAGGATAAGGAGGAGGAAGAAGAGAATGAGGAGGAGGAGGAGGATAATGAGAAGGAGAAGAAGAAAGAGAAGGAGAAGGAGGAAGAGAAGGAGAAGGAGGACGAGGATGAGGAGGGTAAGGAGGATAAGGAGAAGGAGAAGGATAAGTAGGAGGAGAAGGAGGAGGAGAAGAAGGAGCAGGGGAGAAGAAGAAGGAGGAGGAGATGATGGAGGAGAATAAGAAGAAGAATAAGATCCTATGATATTAGTTGAAATTACATTTACGCATGCCTAATTATGATTTTCAACCAACATCCTTCGATGAACCAATGAACTATGAATTATGAGTTTATGAAGATATTCTTGTTTTCATGAAGTTATTGTAAATTAATTTATGATTCTTTGAAAGGAAAGTATTGATGTTATTGTGAAAGGATTTCTCAAGTACTACGATGATCATGATTGTGAAAGGTAATTTTCACAAATGAATCCATATTGTTGAATGGTTTTCTCTTCTATTTTGAATTATGTTTTAGGATCTATTCTATGTTTTAATCTTATAATATGTGGATTGGTATTCATCATTACCTTTTCTATGTTAAAATAATATTTGACTTTTATCTATTCCATTGGGATTTCGACGTAGCACCGAGAGGGCTTTGAGGTTGAGGATCATGTAGGGTAGTCTCTGGTTGCAACCTCTAGTCCCAAACTATGTGCCACATTGGATTTCCTTAAATGACCTAGATAGTGGATCCACTTTAGCAAATGACTATAGGAACGGATTATACCTTTGCAAGTAGTTTCCCCTTCTTTCGATATGAGGGATATATTGAATTCCATGATATAGCTCTCATGGTTTTACTATTGGTTGAAGTTAATATCCCACAAAATCACTATTTTTCTTCAAAGCTTTTCTTATGTCCTTTATTTTAATATACTTGACCATACTCTCATGATTTTCATGTCACATCTTCTTTAATGCTTTTAAATGTCCCATTATGATCATGCGTACTTGTTTTAAGTTACTTATGCTATCATGCATATGTTGATGAATATTGCCTCAAATTTAGTACATTTCATGTATTAATGGATACTTTTGCCTACATTGTGTCACTAATGTAGCGTCTGATGCTCGTATCTCCCATACTCATGGCTAGTGATCCTTCATAGACTTTGAACATTGGTGAGCCCTCATGTTCCAAGGACCAATACTCTTTTATTACTTTATGTCATTTTCCATTTCAGATTTTGTATGTGATTTAGGGTTATTTCCCTATCACTTTCCTTGTGATGTAATAGATGGTTTTAAGACTTATGTTAGACTTCTGCTTTTGTCAAACTCTTTTGTATGAATTTCTACATTTTAAACTCTTTTGTTTCTATTATCTTGTATGATGTATGCTAAGTGTCTTGTATAGGGTCTCTCGGGGTCTAATACGCCATGTCACGTCTAGGGTGTTGTGACAAACTTAAATTTCATAGCACAAGGTTGAGAAAGGTCCTAGGATGTCTCATAAGCCACGTCGAGTAGAGTCTTGATCAAGAGTGTGAAGAGCACCACATTTATGAATGAGAGGATATAAGATGTTTAGGAAACTCTACTTTTTTCATCACTTCTTAAGTTGTGTGATACATTTTCATTGTATAGGTCTCTCTCATAATACCTATCTGATGTTTTTCAGGATATGGCCCCTCGAATAGCAAACGTTAGAAGGAAGGTGGGTGAGAATTTGGAATGAGAAGCTTCTCAAGAAGTTTCGTAGGTTTTGGTTGATCCATTGGCCAAAATAGTTACTAATGTGGAATTTAGGGTTGATTTTCAAGTATTGGTTAAATGTACAATGGCCCAAGACAATAGGGAGGCTCTGTACCCCGTGAACCAAAATGTAGGTACGGCGGCAACTAGAGTGAGGGACTTCACTAGGAAGAATCCCAGAGTTTCACAATTCCAAGGTTGAGAAAAATCTTTAAGAGTTCATTGATGAGGTATACAATGTGTTGATGATCATGGGTGTGAAACTGGTGGAAAAGGGGGAATTGGCTGCTTATCAACTTAAGGGTGTTGCTCAATTTTGGTTCAACCAACGAAAGGAAGAGAGAGCAGTTGATGCAGGTCCTCTTTATTGGGAAAAGTTTAAGGGCGCTTTCCTTTACAATTTTTTTCCCCTTGAGATTAGTTAGGCCAAGGTAATTGAAATCATTGATCATCATCAAGGAAATATGAGTGAGAAGGAATATTCTTTGAAATTTACACAATTATCTAGGTATGCTCCTACTATGGTTGCTGACTCTAGGGAAAAAGTGAGCAAGTTCGTCTTGGGTGAATCCGAAATGGTGGTTAATGAATGTCGTACATCCATTCTCATTAAGAAAATGGACATTTCTCGTCTAATGATTCATGATAAACACTAAACTTAAGGAAAATTCTAGGGAGGCAAAGAGTGAAAAGATCGGTGATGGTGACTCTTTATATTCAAGGTCTGATGGACATGGTCGGTTTAAGTTCTGAAAGATGTTTTCCGGTCAAGGTTGCTCTAATGCTCTGGCTCATAAGTTCAACAAGGAAAGGGTGTCTAACCCTAAAGTCAAGGAGGAAATGGTGGTTGAAATAATTCGTCGTTCCCCAAATGTTAAAAATTTGGTAAGAGTCATCTGGCAAAATGCTTGATCGGTATGGATAATTTCTTTGGTTGTGGCAAGAATGGTCACCGCTTGAGAGATTGTCCATCTAGGAATGAAAAGGGAAAGGATGGTAGGAAAGCTCCACCTAATGGTTTAGGTCCAAGTGCTTCAATGAAATATCTGTTTTACGAAGTTCAAACTCATCATGAGCAAGAGGGCTCCCCAGATGTTGTTACCGGTATGTTAAAAGTATTTCAAAATAATGTTTATTCTTTGTTTGATCCCTATTTTGCCTTGTCTTTTGTAACGCCATATGTGGCTATGAGGTTCGGTGTTCTTCTAGATGTGTTGATAGACCGTTTTTCCTTCTCTACTCCTGTGGTGAATCTATTGTGGCTAACAGAGTCTATAGAAGTTGTTCAGTCTCCTTACCCGAAAGAGTCACTCATGTAAATCTTGTATAGCTTGATATGTTAGATTTTGATGTTATTCTTGGTATGGATTGGCTTCATTCGTGTTATGCTTCTATTGATTGTAGGACCCGAGGGCCGAGTGGTCAGGTTTCAATTCCTAAATGTGCTCGTCTTAGAGTGGAAAGGGGGAAATTATATGCCTAAGAGTCAGACTTATCTTAAAGCTAGAAAGATAGGGTTGCATATACAAATCATTTTCGGGTTAGGGATATGGATTTTGAAACCCCTGTCTTCGAGTCGGTCCTCATTGTTAATGAGTTCTGGAAGTGTTTCCCAATGATCTATCCGGTGTTCCTCCTGAGAGAGAAATAGACTTCGGTACTCACCTCCTCCTATATATGTAACCTATCTCTATTCATTCTTATCTTATGGCTCCGTTAGAAAGTAAGGAGTTAAAAGAACAATTGAAAGATTTGTTGAATAAGGGTTTAATCCGACTGAGTATTTCTCCATGGGGTGCTCCTTTTTTATTTGTTCAAAAGAGAGATGGTTCACTTCGCTTGTTTATTGACTACTATCCATTTAGTAAGGTTACAATTAATATTAATTATCCTCTTCCAAGGATAGATGCCTTGTTTCATCAAATCCAAGGAGCAAGTTTCTCTAAGATTGACCTTCAGTCGGGTTATTACCAATTTTGGGTAAAGGAAGATGAAATTTGGAAGACAGTTTTTCGATCTCGATATGGCCATGATGAGTTTTTGGTAATTTCGTTTAGTTTGACTAATGCTTCGAGCGCATTTATGGACTTAATGAATAGAGTGGTTGGGTAGTACCTAGACATGTTTGTGATTTTGTTTATCGATGATATCTTGATTTACTCGAGTGAGGATAAGCACACGGATCATTTGAGAAATGTGTTGCAAGTCCTCAAGGACCAACAACTCTTCACAATGTTTAGTAAATGCGAGTTTTGGTTAAGATATGTGGCGTTTTATTCGTCACATTGTTTCTAGTAAGGGTAACGAGGTATATCCAAAGAAGACAAATATAGTTAAGAATTGGCCTAGACCTCTATCCCCTTCGAATATATAAAGTTTCTTGGGTTTGGCTCGTTACTATAGAAGGTTTATGGAAGGGTTTTCTTCGATCCCCTCTCCATTAACACCATTGATCCCAAAGAAAGTTAAGTTTGTATGGTGTTGAAGCGTGTGAGAAGAGTTTCCAAGATCTAAAAAAAAACTTACCTCCACTCCAGTGTTGACTTTACCGAAAGGATCCGATGGGTTTGTGGTTAATTGTGATTCTTCAAGTGTTGGACTAGGGTGTGTTCATATGCTAACTTAAAACTCATGAAAATAACTATCCTACCCATGAGTTTGAAATAACGGCGGTTTTTTCTTCCTTAAAGATTTAGAGGCATTACTCATATGGTGTTCATGTTGATGTATTTACCAACCACAAAATTTTGCAATGAGTTCAAGAAAAAGGATCTAAATCTTCGCCAAAGGATATGGCTTGAGTTACTAAAGAATTATGGCATGAGCATCATCTATCACCCCCAGCAAGGCAAATGTGGTGACAACTGCTCTTAATTGGTTTTCAATGGATAGAGATGCTCACATTGAGGATGATAAAAATGAGTTCGTTTAAGATGTTCATAGATTAGCCCGATTGGGCATTGGTTGGTTGACTCCACCAAAGGCAGTTTTATGGTTCATAATTGTCCAGAATTATCTGTTTTGTTAGATGTGAAAGCTAAGAAAGGTCTTGATCTGATCTTGGTTGAATTGAAGGAAGTGGTGCTTAATAAGTTAGTTGAGATTTTCTCCTAGGGGGAAGATGGTGTGCTTCGGTATCAAGGTCATTTGTGTGTTCCTAATGTTGATGATTTGAGGAATTAGATTTTATCGTAAGCCCATAGTTCTCGATATTATATTCACCCGAGAGCCATCAAGATGTATTGTGACTTGCGAGAGGTTTATTTGCTTAATGGAATGAAGTAGGATATTGCATAATTTGAGGTTAAGTGTGCTAATTGTCAACAAGTTAAAGTTGAGCATTAAAAGTTGAGTTGCTTGTCCCAAAATATTAATATTCCTACTTGGAAGAGGGAAGATTTGAATATGGAATTTATTGTGAGTTTACCCTACACCCGGTGATATCATGATTCGATTTGGGTTATTGTGGATTTTATGATAAAAATAGCTCATTTCATTCCCTTTAAAGTTTCTTATTCGGTGGAAAACTATGCTAAGTTGTACTTAAGGGAAATTGTTAGGTTGCATGGAGTGCCCTTATCCATTATCTCTGATTGTGGTACCCAATTTACATCTCAATTTTGGAAGTCCTTCGAAAAGAGCCTTGGTACTCGTGTTAAGCATAATACGGCATTTCACCGTCGAACAAAGAGAAAGCGGAGCGTACTATCAAAACTTTGGAAGATATGTTGAGAGCTTGTGTGATTGACTTCAAGGGTAATTGGGGTGACCATTGGCCTTTGATTGAGTTTGATTATAATAATAGCTATTATTCAAGCATTAGTATGGCCCCATTTGATACTCTTTATGGTAGGAGGTGTAGATCCCCTATAGATTGGTTTGAAGTTTATGAGGTTGCCTTGATAGGTCATTGGTTTGTACATGAGGCTATGGAGAAAGTTTGGCTTATTAGAGAAAGGATGAAAATTGCTAAAAGTTTACAAAAGCCCTATGCTGATGTTAGAAAGAGAGATCTAGAATTTGATGTTGATGATTGGATCTACTTGAAAATTTAACTCATGAAGGCTGTGATGAGGTTTGGAAAAAAGGGAAGCTTAGTCCCCGTTAGGTGGGCCCATATTAGATTTTGAGGCGTGTTGATAAATGTGCTTATGAACTCAATTTTCCTAATGACTTGGCGTCGGTACATCTATTTTTCCATGTCTACTTATTGAAGAAATGTGTTGGTGATCCAACATCCATTGTACCTTTGGAGAGTCTTGGTATAAAAGAGTCTTTCTTATGAAGAGGTTCGATTGACATTTTTGACCAGCAAGTTAAGATATTGATAAATAAGGAGGTTGCATCTGTGAAATTCTTCTGGAGGAATCAAAGAGTTGAGGGTGCTTCTTGGGAGGCCGAGGTCGATATGATGTCACGTTATCCCCATCTCTTTCCCTCCGACCCTTATCTAGCTAGAGGTATTTAGTTTCTCATGGTCCATCCTCATGTCTTAGTCATTCTCATGTTTCTCCATGCATGCATGCTTATGAAAACTTGCTTTTGAGATCTTGATGTAGCTTTGATTGATTCTTTCATAATATTGTGAATTTGAATATAACTTGCATGGATACCATAGGAAATGATGTTTTGAGTATGTTTAAGCTTGGAGTTGATGCTCCTTCTTGATTATGTTTTGTTGATGAAGTTGTATTCTTGTTATGTTGTTAGATCTCTTCCCCTATCCTTCTTATGTTTCGTTGAGTCTCATTCGAGGAGGAATGTTTCCAAGGGAGAGATATTGTAAAGCCTTGGAACTTGGAAAAAGGAGAAAAAGAATCTTCTGAATTGAAGTCTAGTTTATGAGTCCTATCTACGGATCGTAGGAGCTTCTACGGGCCGTAGATGGTAACCGTAGGAAATGGGAAAAATAATTTTCTAAAATAAGACATAGTGTCCTTTTTACGATTCGCCAGGAGAGTCTGTCAATCATTATACGAATTGTAGGTGGGTCTCGTAGGTGATTCCCTGTCTGAATGAAATTTTAAGGGGTAAAGTTAGTTTCTACAATTGGTATGTACGGACCGTAGAAAGACCTACGAGTCGTACATGGGTGCCATCAAAAGTTGGTCCATAATAATAATTTTTGAAACTATCTACGGTTAGCTAGTACGGTCCGTAGAAGGACCTAGAGACCATATGTCCGAACCGTAGGTGAGGCTCGACAATTAATTTTAAAGGGCTTTTGGGTCTTTTTGTTATTGTTTTAACCCAACATTGAGTCATTTTACCTACTACCCTAAGTCCTATATAAACGTTTTAAGGCTCCAAATTAACCTATTTTCAATTCATTCTTCTAAATTCTCTAAAACTTGACTAAATTCATCCTCCCAATATTCTCAATTCTAAGGAAGAAAAAGAAGAGATAGGATTCCATTTAAAGTCTCAAAATTCTCCTTTTTCTTGGGCTTAAAGGATCAACGTATATGTGTATTCACCCATGGAGTCATTTCCTGCATGGGGTCCCTAAGGATTTCAACTTCTCAACCCAATTTCCAATTTATCAAATTAAGGCTTCAATTCAATAAATGTGGGCTTCATTCAATTATGATTAATTATTACTAAGTAAGTCTTCTTATGTATTATTTGATATTAATCTATGATATTTAGTTGAAATTGTATTTACCCATGTCTAATTTATGCTTTTCAACCATGATCCTACGATGAACCCATGAACTATGAATTATGAGTTTATGAAGATATGCATGTTTTCATGAAGTTATTGTAAATAAATTCGTGATACTTTGAAAGGAAAGTATTGATGTTATTGTGAAAGGATTTCTAACTACTATGATGATCATGATTGTGAAAGGTCTTTCTCACAAATGAATACACATTGGTGAAAGGTTTGCTCATCTATGTTGAATTCTGTTAAAGGAACTATTGTGTGTTATGATTTTAAAAAATGCGGATTGGTATTGATCATTGTCTTTCCTATGTTAAAATGATATTTGACTTTTATTTATTATGTTGGGATTTAGACTTAGCACCGAGAGGACTTTGAGGTGGAGGCTCAAATAGGGTAGTCTCTAGTAGCAACCTCTAGTCCCAAACCACGTGCCCCCGTAGGATTGTCTTAAATAACCTTGATAGTTGATCCACTTTAGCAAATAATGATATGAACGGATTCTACCTTGGCAACTAGATTTGCCTTCTTTCGGTATGAGAAATATACTGGATTTCATAATATCGCTCTCATGGTCTTGTTGTCGGTTAAAGATAATATCGCACAAAATAAATATGTTTTCTTCAAAGCTTTTCATTTGTCCTTTATGTCAATAAACTTGACCATGCTTTCATGATTTTGATGTCATCTCTTCTTTTAAGCTTTTTAATGTCTCACTATGATCATGTCTACTTATTTTGATTTACTTATGTTATCTTGCCTATGCTTATGCATAATATAGATTGATATTATATATAAATTGTATTAAAAAGTATTAAATTATGTATCTTATATGTATTAAATATATATTATATTAAGTCTTACCCATTTTTTGTGTTAAATTTATATTAAATTCATATAATCAAAGAATGTTTGTGTATTAAATTTATATTCTGCATAAAATTTTGGTGCATTTTGTGTCGCCAAATCTGTCGTGACACACCTTTTATACAAAAAAGGATTACAATCATAGTTCAAAAAAAAAATTAAATCAGTTATGTGTTAAAAATATTGTGCATAGAATTTGGATATTATAGACGGTTTGCATTTTGAGTTAATGCACAAATGTATTAAATATGTATTGTAGACATTTGTATTAAAAAGGTATTAAATCACTTGTGTGTTAAAAAAGTTTGTGCATACAATTTGTGTTAAGGCACAAATAAATGAAAAATGTATTATACATAGTTTGTATTAAAAATACATCAAATCAGGTGTACATTAAAAAGGTTTGTGCATTGGACTTAAGTGTGACAAATAGTTTGTATTAAAGGGGTATTAAATCAGTTATGTGTTAAAAACGTTGGTGCATAGAAGTTTCTTGTTACAGACAATTTGTATTTTTTGTTAAGGCACAAAATGAATGAAATTTGTATTATAGATAGCTTCTATTAAAAGAGTATTAAATCAGTTATATAAAAAAAATTGTGCATAGGGTTGTAGTATTATATATAGATTTGTATTAAAAAGTTTGTAATTAGCATTATGCTTAGAGACGGACCCATATGCACCCGGTAACTTTTTTGAAATTTTGGAAATGTATATATACATAGTTGATAAAACGATAATATATTTGATTGTGCACCCTTATAACAAAAAGGTGCCTAGGTGCACTAGTCGAATTTGTCATTTCAGACCTCAATTGTGCGAGTTCAATTCCCGAAAAAAGGTACACTTTTTTTTACTTTAATATCAATTTTTTCTTTGTAGTTAACCTTTTTAAAATTTCTTTTATTAAAACTCAGTTTTGTCACCTCATATGGCCCCACCCCTTTTCTTAACCACCCTTTTTTTGCCATCTCATCTTACCCCATTTCTTTCTTAATTGAAATTAAAAACAAATAAACGCCCTAGCACAATTTTAAACAAAATATAAGACTGCTAGAAAATCTACAATTTACAACTTACAACTTACAAGTATTCTTTACTACATAATTGAAGTCCTATTCCTATTATCTCTGCATAAATTGGGATGTTCTTCTTTGTAAGCATTTTATTTGCAAGAATTTGTTGTTGATTCTTTTGATTTCAAATGGATAGATTTTTGACGAAATGTAATTCTTCCCAACCAAGTGCTAGTTTTAGAGACAATTATTTGCGTTTTATAGATAAGTTTAATTTGCAATAACTTAAATCAAATCCTGGAGAAAGAATATCCATTGATAAATATAGCCCTAGAATACGAGATGAAGTGATAAGACACTATATTCAACAAGGACCTTGTCAACCGGATATTACTGATAATGAAAATCCTCAAACTAGATTTCAAAATGAAAATATGTTGATTTTGTAAGACATGGTTTATGGGTTCATATTTTAGATGGTTGGAGTATAGTATGAAGAAAGATGTTGTATTTTACTTATGTTGCTATTTATTTAAAAATGACTATGTAAAGGGAAATGCATGTAATTTATTCACGAAAATTGATTTTAAGACTTGGAAGCATAGTTTAGAATGATTCAATTTAAATGTTGGTGAAGTATATAGCATCCACAATAGGTGTTTCAATAAGATGCTAGATTTTGAGAATCAATCTCAATCCATTCAAGTTGCTTTTAACAAGCAATGTGAGAAACAAGAATTGAGGCTTCTTCTAATGTGGCAAGGTTCCTCTTGGAATTTGGATTGTCTTTTCGAGGTGATGATGAAAATGAGTCTTCAAAAAAATAAAGGCCTTTTTTAGGTCTTTTGGAATGGCTTGAAAAAATTCTTCCGAATATGAATAATGTTATTTTAAAACATGCTCCAAAAAAAGCTATGATGACTTCTCCCAAAATTCAAAAGGATAATATGAGTGCTTGTGCATAAGAATCATGAAAGCTATAGTTGATGACTTGGATGGAGATTTTTCTTTTTGGAATATTAGTTGATCAATCTAAAGACATATCACACCATGAATAAATGTCCCTCAATTTGCGGTATGTTAATATAAAAGGCAAAGTGAATGAGTGAGTTATTAATATTGATCATGTTTGTGATACATATTCACAATCATTAAAGGAAACAATATGTTCTTTGCTTTTGAGACACTCTTTGAGAACATAAAAAATACGTGGACAAGGCTAGGATGTGGCTAGTAACATGTTGGGATAGATGAATGCTCTTAAATCTTTAATTTTGCAGGAAACTACATCCGCATATTACATTCATTGTTTTGCTCCCCAATTACAATTGACACTTGTAGTTGTTGTCAAAAAATATTTAATTGTGGATAATGATGAGTCCACAAATTGGACTCATTTAGGGCTTTATTTTGATAGAAATAGTGTCCTCAAATTCTTATTTTGTCTCAATATCTGATGAAAACTCTTAAGTTTCAGGTATTTGAAGTTTTGGTAGAAGAATGGACACTTAGGCACAAAAAGGAACAAAAAGGCTGAAAAGAACGAAGAAGTTGGCGTTTGGGCATCGCCAAGCGCTTGGCGATGCGCCGAAGGGATGCACTCCACTTTTTGTTCCAGTACGCGAAGCCCTGAAGAAGCAGGATAAAATAGGCGATGAAGGGAGCAGTCGGTGTTTCACCGAATAGATCCGCGAAGCAATACTACGTCGCCCAACGACATAGAGCACAACGATACTGAAGGCTAGTGCAAGACGGCGACGAACTACACCAAAGGGTGAATCGCCGAGTTAATCGGCGATTCTGACTAACCTCGCCGAATGATCCGCCAGCAGTATTTTCTGAAGTCTATAAATACTGAACTTTTTATTAATTTTAGGGAGTAGAATTATTATTTTAATTTTCATAATAGAATAGTACTTTTTTGGGATATTTTCTCTCAAGTTTGGAGAGGGTTTTTGGGAGACTTGAAGAGAGAAGGAGTTCATCTTCCCAAAATTGGAAGTGGATCATCTCCATTCTTCTTCCTTTTCTTATATAAAGTTTTAATTTCTTATACCCATTTGATTTCTCTGTCATTTTAGGTATAATTTCTTATTTCTTGATGTGTGGCTAAAAACCCGATTCTTGGTGTGTGATTTAGCAAATATGTGTTGATATTGTTATTGGGTCTTGCTTGATGATAGGTTAGATGTAATTTAATGGTGATTTCACCTAGTGGTTGTGGTTTAATTTATTGGGTTTGTAGTTGCAAATACAAAACCACCCATGTGTTTTTGGTTTGCCCGAGAGAGGTTGCGAAACCAAGACCACTAGACTGATGGTCTAAGGAGTGGGTCAACATGAGGATCAGCCTGAGAGGGTGAGCCCTAGTCCCATATCCTTACACTCAGCTCTAAAGAGTGAGTGGGGTAAGACGTAGACTGGCCTTCATGAGGCAAATGGGTGTCCGAGAGGAACGCATTTGAAATGGGGTAAGTTGCCCAAGAGGGAACTTATTTCCATCTAAAGCTTGGCCTAGTCACTATTTTCTTGCAAATTTACCATCGAAAGAATGTACCCAATGATTTATATCAATATATATTGCGGTCACACTCCAAGAACTTCTCCCCATACTTGAATTTTCTCTTTATTTTTGGTTGTTTAGCTATACTTGTGACAAACTCCCATTGATATTTGACACTTCGGTGTCACCCACTTGAATTTACTTTGTTTTTATTTGATAATTTCTCAAACTACAGCTAACTAGAACAAAATTCTAGCTTAACTACTATTTTCACTACCACTCCCTTGGGACACGACCCCAACCCTTGGTTGGGTTACTATGTTATCAACGATCATAGACACTTGAACCGTAGATTAGTGTTGTTGGTTACGATAAGCATCAAAATGGCACCGCTGTCAGGGAGTGGTGTCACGTGAAGATCTAGTTATCTAGCATTTTTGTTCTCTTTAGTATAGTTTTTACTAATTTTACTTTTTGTTTTGTTTTTCTTTTTAGTTGTTTTTGTATGCTGATACCTTAGCATGGCTGAGGGAAGGGGTGGCAAGTCAATTGAGATCAATCAAGGAGTCGAGGGTGACTCCAAGTTAAAGGAGCTGGTATCTCAACTGAACGACTTTGCCACCAAAATAAAGGATGTGAAAAACCAGTGCGAACACCAAAGGAAGCATCTACTTCCTCATGAGCAAGAAAGGTCTAGGAGTGATGAGAGAAAGCATGTCAATGACACGCTATTGATCATTCTCCAAAAGCTTCATGAGCAAGATAGGATGCTCGAGGCAATGAATGATAGCGTAGAGGTGTTGAATCTAATGATTGGCTCTCACTCGAGATCAATCAAGTTGATTGAATACCTATTAGACCATGCAGTGCCATATCTCTGCCCTAGTATCGAAGGTGTAGCGATCCTTTTTAAAGAGACCTAACTTATACTTGCGACATTCAAAAGCGATTAACGAGGGCATACTGATTATAATCTAGTAGAGGGATTAGATTCATAATGACCTCCGAAATGTAATTTAAGCAAATAACCGACGAGCTTTTCATGCATATATATTATCCTCACACTCAAGGATGAAGTAACAAGAATATTACAACCTTCCGAGTACCGAAATCAGCCTGCTCATGCTTCACACAAACATTCGAAACAAATAGTAAATTTAGTATATTACAAGACTTGGGTTTAGACACCCCAAAAAGATAAAAACTTTTAGCGATACTTATATTACGACCCATGATGGCATGACCAAATCAGCCCTCAAATTCTCATGTAAATATACAAAACATATATCATGTACAAGTCCCAAGGTTTATAAAAAATATATATGCCTATATGCAAATGTGATGTTCCTTGAAGCTTTCAAAATCTCCATCTTCAATGGCCAACTTCAAGCATCCTCTCGAACATTCCCTACGATAAAAACAACTATCGCTAAGCATATAGTTTAATGGTGTAAAAACTATAGGTTCGGAGCCCTCAAATTCGCCAAGTTATCATTCTCAAGTAAAGGGCAGCATAATGGAACATAATATATAAATCAAGTAAACAATATATAAAGAGTATCAAGTTCGATATTTAAAGATCCAAATGTCAAGAACGCTCATAGCACAGTTTTCCAAGAGATTCAACAACAAGGCTCGCCCAATTTATACATCATGTTGTCACACTAAGCACAAGCAGGTATCAAGAAAGGTCAAAACCCAATAATCAAGAGAACCAAGAACCATATTAAAATGGCTTTCTAGTTCATACTTATAATGGACAACTTCAATTCTTAAGACGGACTAAAAATCCAGAGTCAAGATGGTAAATGATCTGAATCAAGAGGCATGCCAAGAGTGAAAAAGTCACAGCCACAAGAAGGACAAGGTCCCAACAAGAGTGCCAAGTGATCAAACAATCCATACAAGTGGGCGAGTTACACAAGCGTCTTTAACGTCTTAAACGATACCAACACGACAACACAAAGTGACAAGAGGTAGCCAAGGTACCAAAGTAAACTTTCATATATACCAGTAGGTAAAAAGAGTACAAGTATAAGTTTATACACAAACCTCAGTTCTTTAGCACAAAAACAGTCCAACATGACTTCATGAGTTCAAATCGTAGACCAACTAGTGTATCAAAATCTTCAACTCGTACACGAGGATATACAACCTTAAAAACTAAATTCAATAACTTATTTACTTTCTAGTAGCTCAATAATGATGGCGTAATGCAGGGTTATCATCACAAGTAAGACTAGCCTATACAAATACGACTATACTCCCAAAATAGATATTCTGCCCAATAAATGCAATCCATGTCGCAACTTAGATTTGAAATAGAAAACGGCCAAAATGGAATGTATATCCTTCATAAAAGAAGTATGTACATCTCTTAAGCTGGCAAATAATCAAGAATCACCGCAAAATACGCTTTCTATAAAAAGATATAATCAAAACACTAACACTTGAATGTATAGGATTTCTAATTCCAGAATCTGGACAAAACTTGTCATACGTTGTGTTCCTTATTTCGTATCCGTAATAGTTAAATTAGAATTTTACATAAACACAAGAGTTGTAGGTCTACGAATTATCTTTCCAAAATATATTTATTCACTGTAAACTAAGTTCTTTTGAATGAGATATGCATAAAATACCAAACACTACCCAGCTCAGAAGCAGATTTCGTCACTTACCAAAAGGAAGTATGTGTGTGTCAGATTCCAGCCAAAAGGACTTAGCTTTTCTTTTGATTTTGAAGAAAAACTGTTTAGCTAATGTTATAATGTTCTTAGACTTGAGGGAAAACGAATTCAATCAAAGGAGGTGTAAACATATATAGATACAAAAGTTAACCTTGTCACATGGCCAGATGTCACCAAAAGGGGCTGCCCAAAAAGCATACATATATAACTATATTTATGTACTTTATACCCACACTTCCACTGTATAAGTAAGTATAGTTAGATAATTACGCAAATACCCCATACAATACCTTAATTTACGATAACATATGCTAAGCATGTTTGTAAATCACAACATTTCAAGTTCCAAAAATGAGAATAAAACATATTCTAGTAATTACGAGATGATGTAACGACATGCGACTATTTGTTTAAGCATTTAGGGGTGTTACAGAAGGAGGGTTGCCTAATGGCGTTAGGTCAAACCCCAATGATGAAGCTTGACTGATAGCTCACATCGAGCCACGACGTTAAATAAGGCACTTCTTGGGAGGCAACCCAAGGTTTTAAACGTAGGATTTTACTTTTATAAATAATGGTCTGTTGATTGTGCAGGTGAAAGTGTAGAAAGTGAACGAGAAGTATAGATTTGCAAAAGGAAGTCCCGATCAGCGAATCACCGAGTGGTTCGGTGACCCCGATCCAAACTGTCGTTAGTCCCAAAATCAACTTACATTGAGGTCTATAAAACTCAGTGAGACCAAGAAATTGTTGGCGAGTCACCAACCATATCGGTGATACTGATGCAGACCACCGTTTGGACCTTCAGTTCGATTCAAGGCCCTGTAAAACTCGGCGAGTCAAGAGATCACTCTGCAAATCACCAATTGGTTCGGCTATCTGAACTAATGTCACTGAATGGGCGAATACTGGACGATCTTTCAGCCACAGGTTTAAAAACATAACCTCATTCTCTTTCCCTCACTTTTTCACCTTGACAAACTCACACCTGCACTCTAGTCTTAATTTTCTTACACTCTTGGAGTATTTTGGTTCATAAATTTGTGCACGAATTTGGATTGCATTGCCGCCAAGCACATCAGTAACTTTTTAATTAGTACAAAAGGTTAGCTTCCTGATCCCCGTAATTTTTTTGTCAACATTGTACTCGTTTGCAATGTCTTTTGTGTAGTTGAACTCTGTTGAACCTCCCTTATTAGATAGAATGGGTTAATTATTGGTTGTTATTCGATGATCTTGCTTAAACTGCCAAATTCTTGTTCTCTAATGCATCTAGTTGAGTTAATGAGTGATGGGTGGTGTTCGTGTGTTATATGTCATGGTCAAATTTGTGCTATGCCACCCCTCGTGAGTTGAATGTGGCTATTCTTTTGCAATATTTGAGTCACGATTTTGATCAATACCAATGACTTGAATAGTGCTCTCAATCGAACAAACATGAATGTACGGCTACGATGAGGCCAAGTGAAGTTACATAGACAATATGTTAACTCTTTACATCTCATTGTGATTAGCCATTTCTCAAATTGATTTTCTTGTAATGACCCTTGCACACTAGCTAAAGTGTACAGTCTTGTTTGACTTAAATGTCGATGCCTTGTGGGATGAGCTTACTTTGAACCATGCATAAATAAACCCAGAATTTTCCCTGTTAGTCTGATTGATTTAGAAAAGTGTCCTCTTGAGATGATCTTAGGCAACTTTAAAGAGTGTGAGCCAAATTTGACATAAACCTGTTTTGTGGCCTACCCATGAGCATGTAAAACTCTTTTGAACACCCTTTAAGTCTTACCTTTCTTTCGAAGAACATTGATGAATCTTAGACCTTACTTGACCCACTACCTATAATCCTTTTGATTTGTGATTTAGCGAATAGCCAACTTAGGCCAAAAGCCTAAGTTGGGGGTGTGGTGAAAAGGAAAAGGAGAAGTCAAGAAGTGCAAGAAAAGTCCCCCTTTAACCCATGGTATTGCATAAAAATGAAACCCCTTCAAAAAAAGAGTGTGTGGAATAAAGTACAAAGGAAATCGGGTTTCGAAGCAATCCATGAAGGTGAATAAAAAGATGACTTAGAAGCACTAGAAAAAGAATTGATAAAGGAAAAGAAGGGAATGCCTTGAGAATACCACATCTCACGAGGGAAAAGTCACTGAGCATAGATGACCATACCTTTGTACTCATCCCCATTACAAGCCTTAGAAAGAACTTTTTTGATCTTGAGTAAGCCGAATCAAAAGTCGATTGGAAAATAAGAGCAAACCTATGGGTGAAAAACATGCATTGTGTTCCTCTTTTTGGCTGTGAGAGTTGCATCTGGTTCCTGATCTTGAATTGATTAACCTCTATGTGTGAATATGGAATCATTATTTATGTGAGGGCATTTAGATACTTATTGTTTAGCTTGAACTTGCACAACTAGCAAGTATTGCGAGCATGAGAATCTTTGGTAGTGGTGTGTCACAACTTGAATTTTTTAGTACACAGTTGATCTTTGCATAAGTAATTTGAGTCTTGTTGTGTATGTTCATGATTTAGTCTTGTGTAGCACTATTTGAGACACCTTATTGAACGGCCGAACTTGAGTTTGTTTGAGGACAAGCAAAAGTTTAAGTTGGGGCTGTTGTTGAGTCCACAAATTGGACTCATTTAGGGCTTTATTTTGATAGAAATGGTGTCCTCAAATGCTTATTTTGTCTCAATATCTGATGAAAAATCTTAAGTTTCAGGTATTTGAAGTTTTGGTGGAAGCATGGACACCTAGGCACAAAAAGGAACAAAAATGTTGAAAAGAACGAAGAAGCTGAAGTCTGGGCATTGCCAAGCACACTTGGCGATTCGCCAAAGGGATGCACTCTGCCTTTTGTTCCAGTACGCGAAGCCTTGAAGAAGCAGGACCAAAAAGGCAATGAAAGGAGCAGTCAGCGTTTTGCCAAATAGATTCACGAAGTAGTACTATGTCGCCCAATGACATAGAGCACAACGAGCTGAAGGCTAGTGCAAGACGGCAACGAACTACACCAAAGGGCGAATCGTCAAGTTATCGGCGATTCTGACTAACCTCGCCGAATGATCCACCAGAACTATTTTCTGAAGTCTATAGATCCTGAACTTTTTATTAATTTTAGGGAGTCAAATTATTATTTTAATTTTCATAATAGAATAGCACTTTTTTAGGATATTTCCTCTCAAGTTTGGAGAGGGTTTTTGGGAGACTTGAAGAGACAAGGAGTTCATCTTCCCAAAATTGGAAGTGGGTCTTCTCCATTCTTCTTCCTTTAGTTATATAAAGGTTTAATTTCCGATACCCATTTGATTTCTCTATCATTTTAGGTATAATTTCTTATTTCTTGATGTGTGGCTAAAAACCCTAATTCTTGGTGTGTGATTTACCAAAAATGTGTTGATATTGTTGTTGGGTCTTGCTTGCTGATACGTTAGATGTATTTTAATGGTGATTTCACCTAGTGGTTGTGGTTTAATATAATGGGTTTGTAGTTGCAAATACAAAACCACTCATGTGTTTTCAGCTTGCTCGAGAGGGAGGTCACGAAACCAAGACTACTAGACTGATGGCCTAGGTCGACATGAGGTTCAGCCCGAGAGGGTGATCCCTAGTCCCATATCCTAACACTTAGCTCGAGAGAGTGAGTGGGGTAAGGCGTAGGCTGTCCTTCATGCGGCAAATGGGTCTCCGAGAAGAATGCATTTGAAACGAGGTAAGTTGTCCGAGAGGGAACTTATTTCCATCTAAAGTTTAGCCGAGTCACTATTATCTTGCAAATTTTCTATCGAAAGCATGTACCCAACGACTTATATCAATATATATTGCGGTCACACCCCAAGAACTTCTCCCCATGAATTTTCTCTTTATTTTCTGTTGTTTTAGCTATACTTGCAACAAACCCCCATTGATATTTGACACATTGGTGTCACCCACTTGAATTTACTTTGTTTCTATTCGATAGTTTCTCAAACTACAACTAACTAGATCAAAATTCTTGCCTAACTACTATTTTCAGTACCACTCCCTTGGGACACGATCCCAACCCTTGGTTGGGTTACTATATTAGCAACGATCATAGACAGTCGAACCGTAGGTTAGTGTCGTTGGTAATGATAAGCATCAGATAACTTCTTTGCTAGTATTGCTAACGTGTTGAATGTAGTTGGATCATCATTTAAGCGTAGATGTAACACCTCGAACTTCAAGAAAGGGCTAAAAAGTAAAACAGGCAAGACCGCATACCCAAAACGGACCATAGACCCTTCACGATTCACTAGATAGGTCATTAGGGGTCCACTGCCCGTTAAGGTCTCCATGGATACTCATCTAGGACTACCCTAGAATAGGTTACCTAGACGGTCCGTCTAGGGGTTCACGGCCCATCAAGGGCATCGTGAACCAACCTCCGGAGTCTTCTTAGTAGGGAGTAACCTAGACGGTACCTTTGACGGCTCGTGGTGACTTGGACGACCTATTTAGGGGTTCGTACAAGTCACCCAAACAACGAGGTTACACTCAAGGTCACTGTGAAGGACCACAGACGCCTAGATGGTCCATGGAGCTTCACATGGACCATGTAGTCATTCGTGAAATAAATTATCAGACGTTGAATTTTGGGTCAACTTCAATCAATTATATCTTTCAGCAGAAAATGAATTAAGTGGCCCATGACCTATCAAATTAAAGATCTTTAGTTCGTCTTTCTGAAAGTCGCATAGTTTGCCTATTTCCAATCCTAAGTAAGAAGTTATGCTCATTTTAGTGAAGCCCTATCTGGCAAGGCAACATGACGACCCACTAAACGGGCCATCATGGCTTAGACACCCCATCAGGTTGCGCATGAAGGTCAATTTAACAGCTTTAATTAAGGGTCGTATTGTTCTTTTACCCTATTTGTTTGGTACTTAAACTACGTCATTTGGTACTTAAAATACATCATTTTTCTCAGTTTAAGCCTAGTAATCTAGTCAGAAACTATCAAAAACCCTTATTTCTCCTAAAATCATCTAACTTAGAAAGAAAGAAGAGAAAAAGGTGAAAAATTCTCCCAAGAACAAACAGAGGTCTTCTTCAAGTTTAGCCCCAAAATCCAAATAATTTCTCCGTAGTTTTCGACACCAATATGTGGGATGTAATGACCCGTAAAACGAATAAGTGAAACTAGAGCTTAACTAGTGAGTGTGTGAGTTAGTCATGAGGTTTGAGGTGGTTTAATGTTATCATGAGCTATGATTGAGGGGTTTAGGGGTTAAACATCAAGGTACGACTCCCCAAGGACCACCCTAAGGGTCCTTGAGGAGGACCCTTAGTCTAACCCCCAAGACCCCAAAGAACCTTGAAGTTTGCCAAAATGGGGTGAACCATGGAAGGGGTCCATGCCCCGTAGGTCCATCCACTATCCGTGGATGGCCTCCGTGGGTAAGGCCCCCATGAACCAAGTTGCAGCCCCAGACCACGGACCAACAACACGGTCCGTTAGTGGACTCACAGTCCGCGAGTCTAGGGCGTGAGTCACTGCCAACTTTTTCTGGTTTTGGCTCGGCTAAGGTAGGGAATTTTTGTAATTTGCTAATTAATTGTTTTTAAGTGTATGGACGGTTACTTTAGGTTTATTAAGATATTTTAAGAGTATTAAAACATTAAAACACTCATTAAGATTTCATTACTCAAATCAAACCTCCCCTCCCCTCCAAAAGCTCTCTCTCTAGAAACCTCTATTGGAGGTGAAGACTTCAAGCTCTCAAGGTCAAATCTTCAAGTTTTTCAAGAGATTTTCATGGATTTCTTCTCAATAAGGTATGGGGGTTTTCATACTTGACTTATTATCTTTCAAGGAGCCAAGTTCTAAAGTGATTTGAAATCTTCAAAGTTTCCCCAAAAACCCTAGTTTTCCATCTAGGCATGGGTTCGATTCAAAATGATTTCTAAAGGCATTATTGCATTGAATTGTGAATGAATTGTGGATTTAAAGATGATTTAAGGTGAAGTCTACCTAGAACCCATGTTTTCCCCCAAATTCCTAAGTTGTAATTTAAGATTGGGATTTGATTAATTATGAAATATGTGAGTTGTTCATGTGTATATGGATATAGAATGTTGAAATTATGTTATTGCTCTTGACAAATTGCATTGATCTAAAGGTGTGTGCGTGAATGTGATCCATGACCCTTGAAGGGCAAGTTATGATCAAATTACATATTGAAGTAGATTTGTGCTTGATCGATTGATCCACTTGAATGGTGGAGGTATTTACTGTCACGACCCGAGCCTACACCCTGAACGTTGCCGGCACTCGATAACCATTCTTGGTCCCCAAGCGAACCCTCATCCTGGATGACTTCCAGCGGAAGACTAACTCAAGCATACAAAGCTTAAAAATGAATAAAAATTTAGGAAACTTAAATACAAAGCTTTAACTCAAAAGAAAACTCTGAATAAAATAAATTATTCAACTCGCCATAAAATAGGCAACTTAAGTTTTTAAAATATTTAATAAAATAAATAAATAATACAGACTTCTCAACTATACTAACTATCTATGAAGCCTTTAACTGATAAAGATGGAAGACGGGACAAGACCCGTGACATCTTGAATAAACTGAAAAGTAAATGAAATCCTTCGAAAATAAGGAGGCTCACCATAGCTAACTTGAACTCTCGGATGTATCAACGAATCTCCTGTTGATGATCCTGAATACCTGTGTATGCATCATGAAAAGATGCAGGCTAAATGGCTTAGTACATGGAATGAACAAGCATGTAAGAGGAATTCTAAAGCATAACATAAGATTGAACTTGATAAATAGAAATGAAACATACTTACCTCTTTTCAAACTCACTCAACTCCACTCAAGAATAAGATAGTCAACTCAAAGATTAGATACTCAACTTCAAAGATACGATACTCAACTTGAAATAATCAACTCATGATACTCAAGAATAATGCAATAGTAAAAGATGCAATAAATGGAAAGCTTTATAAAACAGTAAAAGCTACTTAGTTCGTTAAAGAAAATGCAGTAACAAACTCAACTTTACTTATATAATATAGTTTATGTGGGAGATTCTCTAAATGAAAACCACCACTATGAGCCTAAGTGATGATACAACATTTTACCTCACGCTACCAAGGACCGTCCTATACCTTGCCGGGGGTATAGAACCTAACTCACTAAGTGGATCCACTAGTCTATGCTAAAAAGCACTAAGGAATCATCTAAAAAGTATGACCCTTTTCTACCCATGATGGCTACATGGTTTATGGAGACTTGAGTTAATATGAACTCGCATCCCCACATCAGTGCTCGATACTACTCCCAAAATATACTTAGCTCATGCGTTTGTAAAAACAAAACTCTTTCTTTGGTTTGAGATAATTACTCAAAATTAGCTTAAAAGCTCTCTTGGAATCAATGTTCCCTTTCTTGTTCAAAACTCTTTTGGAAATCTCAGTTTCCTCTCATCTTAAATGTGAAAACATTTACTCTTGGGAATACTTAGTTCCCATATATCATTTTAAAGAAAATGAACTTTATTCTTACTCGTTACTCAACTTCAAAGTTTAAGTAATAAAACAAAGTTTAAACATTTGTAAAAGGCTTCTTAAAATATGGTTCATGCCAAATTATGGACATGAACGACTCAATGCAAGGTTTTCAATAACCATAGATAGAACTCAAATACTTGGAACTCAAGAACCTTAATGATACTACTCATCTCAAGACTGATCGACTTATAGTGTTCATGCGGAATTATGGACATGAACAACTCAACTCATGGACTTCATGGGTAATAGGTAATAGTCCCATGATTAGGATTATAATCTCAGAAGGGTTAGGAACTAGATACTCAAGACTTAGGATTTGAAAATACTACCCCTTTCAAAGATACTAAACTGATGGAGTTCATGCGGAAGTTATGGGAATGAACGACTCGAATCAAGGGTCAAAGTATACGATTCTTCTCATTCTCTTACTTACTTTTTTGAACTCTACTCTTAACTCTCTCTTGAATGTGAATTATGAATTCAAGAGTTATGGTTCATGATATGAAGGATCTTGTAATGATAAAGTAGACTCATGAATACATTCTCCACACTCATACTCATTTGCTCAACTGTTGAAACAAGTTGTTAGAATTTGTAGAAGACTCATCAAAAAGACTAAAACAGACTTTCTCAAAATGTTCGAAAGAACTCTCAAGACTCAACTTTTAACTCTACCTTGAATTTGAATTATGGATTCAAGGGTTATGCTTTGGAATGTAGGACCACTCAATGATTTAGGAGGGTTAAGATAGTTGATCACAAGAATAGGCAAAGACCCAAATCAAAGAACACTAGCAAAATGCGGAGATGGAATTAAATTGTTGGTCGCTAAAAATATTTTTAAGGCAGAGGACTCCGTATCCTCTCTATGACGCGGAGAGGGGTGACCGACGGGATGCTAAAAACTTAAGCACCTCCGCGATGTGGACCTAAGTGCAATTATCTACCTGATGTTTTATTCCTTTCCCATACTCGACTCAATTTGCAGCCAAAGTCATTTATCGACCAAGTTCACAAAAAATTCACAAACCCAAACCGGCTTCAATGAAAACCATATAAAATCTATCAATGAACTCAACTCGTTTGCAAAACTCAAACCTCAAGAACTCAAAGATATTCAATAATGGCCAAAACTCAAGAACTTCTCAAGAACTTAATAATTCAATCTCAAAAATGAATTCAAGGATAGAACTAAGCATGATTGGCGTGAGGGCGAACAAGCCCAACACTATGGAAGCTTACATACCTGAAAAAACCATATTTTTGCAGCACTTGAAGGAAAATCTTGAAAGATGAACCCTTGCCTTAGCGTTTCTTGAATCCCTTGAGCGTAGAATTTTTGGAGTGGATGAGAGGGTTTGATTTATGAAAAACTGGTTTTCTACACGTTTAGGAAATTTAGATGACCTCCTTAGGGTTTTTAGGACTAAAATACCCTTAACAAAAATAATTAAAACGAGCTGGGAGTCGGAATAATCTTTCATCAGGCATTAAGGTCCGTATTGGCTCCGTATCACGGAGCCATTGTTTAAGCATCGTTAGTAAATCAATCATAACTTTTTACTCAAAGGTTGGAATTTAGCAAACTTGGTAGCGTTGGAAATAGGACTCGAAGGGCTTTAATTTTATATCTTGTAGCTCACCAAACTCATCATGTACTACGAGTTATGGTCGTTTGAAGTTGACCCAAAACTTAAGATTGACTTGAATGCTTTTTCTCTTTAGTTCTTCTTGGAACTTAAGGTGCTACATCTAGTGACATTAATACTCAAGACATTTTAAATTCCCTGCAAAAATCTCACTCACTACAAAGAATAGTTCGAGTCTTAGCTCACAAATTTTTTGGGATGCTACATTTACTTACTATGTATATTGTGGTATTGAATTGATGGATATCTTCCTTGTACCTTTATACATGAAGGATCTATGTGTGATCACGATGTAAAGTATATGTGTGTGATTTCAATGAATGTATAATGATCATGTTTAGAATGTAATTATGTTATTGATTAAAAACATATTCTCAATTAACACTCATGAATGATGTTGCTGGAATGTGAAGGGCTTTCTTCTTGTAATTGTCTATATTGAATTGGTAGGCTTAGGCACCCTTTTCTTGTATAAATGAGAGTAATGTGAATGAATGTATCTTGAATTGATAGGCTTAGAGATCCTCTTCTTGTATAATGAATGTATCTTGACTTAATATCTTAATGTCTTGAATTAGAAGACCTAATGTTGGTAGCCTTTAATGAATGATGAAGTATTCTAGGCTAAACCTTGGATCGGTAGACCTAATGTTGGTGACCTTTCATAAGGAGTCTAGGAACTAATGTCATGTTAAACCTTGGAAATGGTAGACCTAATAGCGGTGGCCCTTTCTTGTGTGAAATGATGAACCTAGAAATGGTAGACCTAATGGTGGTGGCTCTTTCTAGGAAGATCAATGATCTATCCTTAAAGGTACCTTGAATCGGTAGACCTAATGGTGGTGGCCCTTTCTTGTGTAATGTACCTTAGGTCAGTAGGCTTAATGTTGGTGGCCCTCTCAAATACAACAATGTAATGTGAATGAACTACTCTATGGGAATGGAGGCTAAGCAACGAGTGGATATGGCTAAGATGGTGACTCTCCCAATGTTAGGTTAGAGTCCAATGAACATATTTCTTATCCCATAACTATATGCCTACATAGGATGTTTACTAGTTCTACTTTAGGAAAGTAGAACACCTTCCTTCGGTGTAGGGCTACATGACACCGGATTCCATGATTTAGATCTTATTCTCTATGTCGGTTAATGCCTATTCCCATCATGTGAGATGTGCATTATGGTTTCTTCATGAGTTCTATGAAGTGTGGGTGGTAGTATGGGATGACATCCATGTATTGCAAGAGTAGGCTTTTGAGAAGGTCATAGTGAGTTCTCTAAGTCTTAATGGCTAATGTATGAATGTGTCCTAAAAGAAGTTAATGAAGAATGTTGACTCTTATATGCTTAAATGTAATGATGCATGCTATACTTGGATTGTATCATGAGTTACTTCCTTGTCATGATTTATTGTATATGAATGTGTCTTGCTTATGGTGACTTCAAAGGAGTACTTAGTGTGAGTAGTAGTATGGAATGCTACTTGCACATTGCACAAGTATGACTTAGGGTTGTCCTAGATGATGGTCCTTATGCGTTGAGATGACTTGTGTAATGTTTATGTCTCTTATTTATGAGCATTGTGTGAAGATGGAAAGATTGAATGGTAAGTTCGCTTTTGATGACCTTAATGTGGTACCTTGGTGTGGATGGTGGTATGGGACACTATCCATACATTGCACAAGGTGTAGCATGAGGGTAACTTGAGGTGAAGGTTTAATGTGAAGGTAATGGCTTAAATGTTGATTGTGTTTCTAATGTTGATAAATGACTTGCATGTTGGTTATGCTTGAATATTATGTCTCTTATGCTTATTCATGAGATCTTATCAAAATGGCATACAAGCATGACTTTCAAACAAAATGTCTGTATTAAGCATGTTTTTGTCTGGCTATCATACTTAGTACTTAATTGTGCTAACCCATTCTTCTTCTATGTTTTTACTACAACTGTAGGTTCCGGCAAGTGATTTCTTCTCTCTAGTGCAAGTGCTTGGATTGATATTCTTCCAAGACCAAGTGGTATGTCCTCATAGATCGAGGACAAGTGTTTAGAAATTTGTTTTATTTCATGTAATAGACAATTTTAGTCTTTTCGATTGTAAAGGGCAGTGACCCTACTTTAGTTTTCATGTTATTGTTTAGATGGCCATGTGAGACTTAAACTTCCGTTGTGTCTTTCAAAAGATTTTTAATGAGTATTTTGGATTTTTTGGATCTAAATAAGTTTTTAATTTCGCATTATTTCTATGTCAAATGCAATGAAATGCTCTGTGGCTTGTTTTAGACCCCTTCGAGGTCGAGTATGCCATGTCGCATCTAGGGGCTAGCCTTGGGTCGTGACAAGCATGGTATCAGAGCATTCAATTTGGGAAATGATTATTAGGATTGATGTCTCTCAAGCAACGTCTATTAGAGTCTTGTTCATCAGTGTGAGTCGCGACACATCTATGAGTGAGAGGCTATAGGACATTAGAGAGTTACACTTCTTTCATTATTCTTGAAGTCGTGCCTTAGATTTTAGCTCTATAAGTATCCTTTTCCTAATCCTTTTTTTGTGTTTATAGGATATGAATAGAAGGGCCCAAGAAGGATGGAAGAGGAGATTCTGAATGAGGGAGTTCCTCCCCAAGGTCTTCAAGGCGACCAGTTCCTCCAGACAATCAAGGAAATCAAGTTCTGGTGGATCCCCTGGCTATGACCAATGAGGATGTTAGGTCAGCTCTTTTGATGATGGCTCAAGCCGTAACTACTTAAGCTTAAGCCATGACAACTCAAGCTACTAGGGGTGTTTAGGATAATGCGAACCCCAATGTGAGTACTATGGCTTCTAAGTTGAGAGACTTTGTGAGGATGAATCCTCTCATTTTCCTAGGTTCTAAGATGGGAGAGGATCCCCAACAGTTCTTGGATGAGGTGTATAAGATAGTCAATGCTATGGGAGTAACTTCTATTGAAAAAGCAAAACTTGCCGCCAATCAATTGAAGGGTGTTGCCCAAATTTGGTTTACTCAATGGAAGGCCAATTGGCCGGTTGGAGTGGGTCCCATAGAATGGGAGTTGTTTAAGGAAGCATTCCTTGGTAGGTACTTTCCCCGTGAGACGAGGGAGATTAAGGTAGAAGAGTTTATCAACCTTAGTCAAGGTAACATGGATGTGGAAGAGTACTCCTTGAGATTTACCCAATTGTCTAAGTATGCTCCATCCTTGGTGTCTAACCCAAGGGATGAGATTAGTCATTTTGTTACGGGGATATCCGACCTAGTTGAGGAAGAGTGGCGTACGGTGATGCTCCATGATGACATGAACATTTCTAGACTCATGGTGTATGCTCAATCTATTGAGGTGTCCAAACACAAAAGGAAGAATATAGAGTTAAAGAGAGGTAGATCCGATGAGCATGGTCAACCTAGGTTCAAGAAGAGAGCTCCAAACCAAGATTCTTCAAGCACTTCTAAGGGTAACCAGAGAGGTAATGGACCTCCATCTTCTAAACCTACTTGCCATAATTGTGTAAAGAAGCATCATAGGAAGTGCTTATCCGGTACTAGTGGGTGCTATGGTTGTGGAAAGACTGATCACCAAGTGAAAGATTGTCCAACTCTTACGGCTAGAGGAAGGGAGGCCATACAAGCTTCTCTTAAAGGCCTGATGTGCCGCGAAATCTTGGCACATCTGATGCTTTAAAACGAGGAACTAATACTAGAATTAAGTGTGTTTTTGTATACTTTTATATGTTTCTTAATGGTATAAGAAAGATCTGGTGTATGTAGAAAAGTGGAAAAAGAAGCAGAGAATGATGATGATCAAGTGAAGTTCACACTTAACTTCACAGACCGTGACCTTCATAATAGTCCGTGGTTGAACCCATGAAACTTAACAAGTGTGACGGCCTAAGAGGAGCTGAATGGGAATTGAACAAGCGAAAACCACAGCCAACTTCACGGGTCGTGGTCCTCTCCACGATCCATCGTGATTGTCGTGGTGTAGTTTCCAGTGAAGGCATTGAAGAGTGGAAGAAAGTTGAAATCCAAGTGAAGACCATAGACCACTTCACAGACCGTGGTCCTCTCTACGGTCTGTCGTGCTTGTCGTGGTGCAGTTTCAAGTGAAGGCATTGAAGAGTGGAAGAAAGTTTAAACCCAAGTGAAGACCACGAACCACTTCACGGGTCGTGGTACTCACTACGAACCGTAATACTTATCGTGGTACATTTTCCAGTGATCAAGTTTGAAGGGCAAAATTTTGGGAAGTCAAGGGAAGTTCACGAAAGGATTCACGGTCCATGAAGAACTCTACGGGCCATAGAAGTGGTCGTAGAGCCACCCGACATTTCAGTCCTAGTTCAACTAGGAGTCATTTTAAACATTCTATTTTGAATTACTTTAGGTCGTTTTTGCAATATTATTCATTATCTTACATTTTACGATGAAGAACAGAGGATTACTCTTAGCTTTTGACTTTTGGATTTTGGGATTATTGTTACCAGTTGGAAACAGATTCGTACTATCAGATTATCAAAGTGATTGTTGATTTGTTAATTACTTTGGTAAGTCTTCTCTATATGTTTTCATCCGTAACTACTGATTCCTTACGTGAAAGCATGAGTGGCTAAATTCCACGAGTGGGTGTGTGGGATCTATGACGATATTCTAGTTGTGATTCCTTAAAACAAGTAAAAGGCAGTCTTTGTTTACAACCTATAGTTTACAACTTTCATTATCATTTTAGTCTACTGAGTGTACGCTTTAGATAGGCCTGTATCTGGTGTTTGTTCGAGGGAAAAGCACCAGTTAGGAAAAAGCTAAACTAAGTTAATGAATTGGAGTTAAAGTTGGAGTTCGAGAGAAGCGATCTTTAACACCATATCAAATTAAGCGAAGTCCAATATTGATAACACTTTAAGTTCGACAGAATTAGAGTGAATATTATCTGATTAGGATGAGAAGCATTAGGTAAATTCAACTCGCAAAGGTTCTGTAAACATTGATTTACCTGACACTCAAATTACGGGAGAGCATTATAATTGATGTCATAGTGAACACAAAACCTGGTTTCTTTAAATTAACTAAATCAACTTACAACAAGATCGTCTGTTAACTGTGTATCTAAGTTTTGACTGCTAGTGTTGGTGATAAAATACATTTCAATCAAACCCAATTTACTTTTCGTGTTATTTGTTTAGGAAATAGTAACTACATTTGAGTAAACGCGAAAGTGAAACTTTATCTGTAAGGAAATTCTCTGTGGGATCAACTTCAGCTCTAGTTGAGTTCTGTAAATTGACAACGGCCGTTTACACTTCTTATTTGGAGTGTAAGTTTGGACGTATCAAATTTTGGCGCTGCTGTCGGGGAATTTCAATTCAGAAGTGTTTTACTAGCTTTTATTCGATTGTAGTTATATTTCCTAATTTTATGTTTTGTTTGGTGTTTGTGTCTTTTTCAGGAGAGTCAGATTGTGCATGCCTATCACTAGAAGCAAAGGGGCCCCATTGCTTCCTTATGGCCCTAAATTTCAAAGAACTCTTCGAAAGATAGTTAATGCACAAGAACTAGAGGCTCAGAGACACATATTGGGACTAGAACCTGAGATTGAGTTGCAAGAAATGTACATCAAAATGTAGGAATCAATCAACCTAGACCAGGTTTCCAGCAAAATGCTGGAATCAATCAACCTAGGGTAGTAGAGGAGAATAGAGGAGAGGAAGGAGTAGTCCATCCCAGCGCCAACCAGTAGCCCCAAGGGGTAGAGCTCATCATCCATCTCATATGATGTATGAAGAAGACGATACTGACTTGGACGGAGCTGGAGCCATAGTGTTTCCTACACTACCCCCAAGTGTTAAGTTCACAATCACTAGCACCATGATCCAATTGTTGAACCCGAAAGGTATATTTAGAGGTGTAGCTGGTAATGATGCAAATCAGCACTTGATGAATTTTGTGGCAATCTGTAAGTCACAGGAGATTCCTAGGGTCAATCAAACAGCAATGAAGTTAAGGCTATTTCAATTGTCTCTTACTGGAGAGGCAACCAACTGGTTGAATGAGATGCCAGATGACTCCATCCGATCCTGGAATGAGTTGAAGAAATCTTTCTTGGAATGATTATTCTCGGAATCAAAAGAGTTGCAGATGAAGGATGAGATTAGTATACACAAGCAGCTACCAGGAGAGGCAATCCATGATACTTGGTGGAGGTTCAGCCAAAAGCTGAAGAAATGCCTCAACCATGATCTTACCAAAAGCCATCTTAAACAAACCTTTTATAGGTCTCTGAATTATGTTACTAAACATGTTGTTGATGCAGTTTGTGGAGGCTCATTTATGAGGAAGTCATTTGCGGAGAGCATGCAGCTATATGGTGAGGTCTCAAAGAACAGCATAGCATGGTACATCAGAGATGCAGAGGTAGGAGAGCTTGGGTATACATTTGAGCTTTCAACTGAGCACAGGAAGAGAGAAGAAGAAAGAGACCAAGACATGGCACATATGAGGACCAGATAAACTTGCTCACAAAGCACATTGTTACCAAGTCTGAAAAGGTGAATGTTGTAGGACAGCAAAAAAGGTATGAGGTTCAGGATCTTGACCTTGATGAGGAGGCTAACTACTTGGGGAACCAAAGGGGTTTCTGAAATTATAACTCTGGAAATCGGGGTTACAGTTCTGGAAATGCAGGTTGAAGCTATGTTAGGGATGGTTAGTATGATAGGCCAACAAATAGAGAGCAGGGAAACTAGCAGAATAGAGATGGGTATAGGAATGATCGCAGAGGTGTTTATGTACCCGCTAGGTAATAGAGACCGGGCAAGTGGTAGTTCCAGTGGGTCTAAGATGGAAGACATAATGGCTAAAGTACTCCAGAAGGTTGAATCAACTGATGCAGGGGTAAAAGAGATGAGAGGGGATTTTTTGAGCTTGAGTCAATTGGTAGACTCCCACACTACCTCCATCAAGAAAATTGAGCAGCAGTTGGGGCAATTCTCTGCCTCACTAAATCAAAGAAAGAATGGGTCGCTACCAAGTGACACCATTCAAAATCCAAAGAAGGATGGGCATTGCATGGCCATAGCCACCAGGAGTGGTAAAATTCTTTCTAACCCTATTCCTATAGGTACAAATAATGAACAGGTGTTGGAGAAAGCTGGCAGAGAAGATGATGAAGTTGTGCAGGTAGATGACTTGGAGGATCCTCGGTCTAAAGCACTACCTGTGAGAGGAAAAGGGAAAGAGGTCGAGAAAGACATGCCTTTACAGCAAATTCCCATACCACCTACTCCTTTCTCTCACAGACTCAAAAAGAAAGCTGAGGACAGGAAGTTTACAAAGTTCATTACCATGTTAAAGCAACTTTCATTAAATATACTACTGGTGGAAGCCCTGGAGCAGATGCCAGGATATGCCAAGTTCATGAAGGACTTGGTTACAAAGAAAAGAGATGGAAGTCTTAATTTTACTAATGATGTTCATCATTGTAGTGCCATTGCGACCAAATCTCTTATTCAGAAAAAAGAAGATTCAGGTGCATTCACTATCCCATGCACCATTGGGTCAATCAGTTTTGCAAAAGCATTATGTGACCTAGGAGCCAGCATCAATTTGATGCCATTAGCCATCTATAAGAAATTGGGGTTAGGAGATCCAAGACCCACATCAATGAGGTTGATGATGGCTGACAGGTCAGTTAAGCGGCCTGTGGGAGTCCTATGTGATGTACTTGTAAAGGTGGACACCTTCATTTTTTCGGCTGACTTTGTAATCTTAGATTGCGAAGTAGACTTTGAGGTTCCCATCATCTTGGGAAGACCATTTCTGGCCACTGGAAGGGCCTTGGTTGATGTTAAGAGAGGAGAGCTAAAGTTCAGACTGAACAAGGAGGAGGTAAAATTCAATATTTTTATGTCAATGAAGCAACCCAATAATATGAATGTGCTATCTGCAATAGAGGTGGTTGATGATAAAGACATGAGGGTACCCATAGAAGAGAGGATGGTGGTTGAAACACTAGCAGCAGTACTGATGAACTTTGATGTTGATTTCTTGTCTGACTATGTAGAGACCGTGAATGCTTTGCAGGGGATGGGAGCACACTCGTATGCTCCAAAGAAATTGGACCTGGACTTGAAAAATAGGCCAAGTTCTCTAGCAAAACCATCCATTGATGAAGAGCCACTGGTGCTAGAGTTGAAACAGTTACCTAGTCACCTCAGGTATGTATTTTTGGGGACTAATAACACTTTACCTGTGATTTTGGCTACAGATTTAAATGAAGAGTAGGTGAAGGAGGTGATCACGTTGTTGAGAAGGTACAAAAAGGCCATTGGGTTGACCATTGTGGATATAATTGGAATACTTCCGGGTATATGCACCTATAAGATTCAGCACAAGGAGGAATGCAACCGAAGTATTGAACACCAACGGAGACTAAACCCACCTATGAAAGAGGTGGTGAAGAAAGAGATAATCAAGTGGTTAGATGCTGGGGTTGTCTACTATATTTCTGATAGTCACTGGGTTAGTCCAGTGCAATGTGTGCCTAAAAAGGGCAGTATGATTGTCGTGGAAAATTCCAAAAATGAATTAGTCCCACAAAGACCAGTCACTCGATGGCGAGTATGTATGGACTACAGGAAGCTGAATAAGTGGACTTTTAGAGATCATTTCCCCATGCCTTGCATGGACCATATGCTTGATAGGTTGGTAGGTAAAGGGTGGTATTGTTTCTTAGATGGGTACTCTAGCTACAACCATATATCAATTGCTCCTGAAGATCAGGAAAAGACCACCTTCACATGTCCTTATGGCACCTTTGCGTTTAAACGCATGCCATTTGGACTATGTAATGCACCAGCAACATTTCAAAGGTGTATGATGTCCATCTTCTCTGACATGGTGGAAGACACTTTAGTGGTATTTATGGACGATTTCTCTGTAGTGGGTGATACTTTCGATGATTGTTTGTTGAATCTTAGCAGGGCTTTACAGAGATGTGAGGAAGCCAACCTGGTGCTGAATTGGGAGAAGTGCCATTTCTTGGTGAAGGAGAGCATAGTTCTTGGACACAGGGTATCATAGAAAGGGATCGAGGTCGACAAGGCCAAGATTGAAGTGATTGAAAAGGTACCTCCGCCGATCTGTGTGAAGGTGTTCAAAGCTTCCTAGGACATGCCGGATTCTATAGGCATTTCATCAAGGACTTCTCCAAAATTGCACACCCTATGTGCAAGCTTTTGGCGAAGGTGGTGAAATTTGTCTTTGATGAGGCATGTTTCAAAGCTTTTGAGTGCCTAAAAGAAAATTTGATTTTATCACCATTGATTATTGGCCCAGACTGGGCGGAGCCATTTGAGTGATGTGTGATGCTAGCGGGACTGCGTTAAGAGTTGTATTGGGATAGAAGCGCAACAAGATGTTCCATCCGATTTACTATGCTAGTAAGTCGTTAAATGGGGTACAGCGAAATTACACAGTCACTGAGCAGGAATTATTGGTTGTATGCATTTGAAAAGTTCAGAGCTTACCTGTTTGGCACTAACATGTTGCCTTGACATATCTCATGGCAAAGAAAGATGCCAAACCCAGGCTGATCCGATGGGTGCTGCTTCTCCAAGAGTTTGACTTTGAAGTGAAGGACATGAAAGGTTGTGACAACCAGGTAGCTGATCACCTGTCTAGGCTAGAGGCTGTAAAGAAGGAACAAATTGATCTTGAGATACATGATACATTCCCGGATGAACAGTTATTAGCTGCTACTATTGACCTTATTCATTGGTTGCTGACTATACTAATTTTCTGGTTAGTGATGTGCTGCCCGAGGGGCTAACATATCAGCAAAGGAAGAGGTTCCTGCATGATGTGGCCAAGTACTTTTGGGATGAACCATATCTGTACAGGGTTTGTGCTGACAACATAATTAGATGATGTATTTCGTAAGCTGAGATGTTTCACATTCTGGAGACCTATCACTCATCTCCAGTTGGTGGTCATCATGGAGGTGCTCGAACATCCCACAAAATACTTTAGTGTAGGTACTACTGGCCAACAATTCATCTAGATGCAGTGGACATAGTAAGGAGCTGTGATGTGTGCAAGCGGCAAGGAGCCATCTCTCGGCGCCATGAGTTACCCATGACACCTATTTTGGAGGTGGAATTATTTGATGTGTGGGGTATTGATTTCATGGGCCCCTTTGTGAGTTTATATGGGCAAAAATACATACTGGTTGCGGTTGACTATGTGTCCACATGGGTTGAAGCTGTTTCTTTACCTGAGAACGATGGAAAGAGTGTTGCTGGTTTCCAAAAAAAGAACATTTTCTCAAGGTTTGGAACACCCAAAGCCATTATCAGTGATGGTGGTTCTCACTTTTGCAACAAGGTGTTCAGCGCGCTTCTGACCAAGTATGGGGTAAACCAACACAAGGTGGCAACACCTTATCACCCACAGACTAGTGGACAAGTGGAGGTTTCCAACAGGGAGATTAAAGCAATTAGAGTGAATATTATCTGATTAGGCTGAGAAGCGTTAGATTAATTCAACTCATAAAGGTTCCATAAACATTGATTTACCTGACACTCAAATTACGAGAGAGAATTATAATTGATGTCATAGTGAACACAAAACCTGGTTGCTTTAAATTAACTGAATCAACTTACAACGAGATTATCTGTTAACTGTGTATCTAAGTTTTGACTGCAAGTGTTGGTGATAAAATACATTTCAACCAAACCCAATTTACTTTCCGTGTTATTTGTTTAGTAAATAGTAACGACAATTGACTAAACGTGACAGTGAAACTTTATCTGTAAAGAAATTCTATATGGGATCGACCTTAGCTCTAGTTGAGTTCTGTAAATTGACAACGGTCGTTTACAGTTCTTATTTGCAGTGTAAGTTAGGACATATCAAGGCCCGAATTTTGATGTTCCAAAGTGGAACCGTTTCTATACTCTTCAAGCTAACAAGGACAAAGGAGTTAATCTGGATGAAGGTACCGATAAGTGATAGTTCTTTATAGTTGTGATGTTGTGTTAATGTTCCTATGATGTTTTCATGATTAGCCTTAGTTGGGTTTTCTCCTAAGTGGGAGATGGTATGTTGAATAGTAAGGTTGTTGAGAGTTGTGATATCCTTATCTCTTTCATTCTATTCTTATTCAAGCTTGAGACCAAGAGTACCTTGTAGCTTGTTTCATGTTATGGAGTCATGTGTGATATTGTGCTTCTATAGTCTTCTTTTGTTATGCATGTTCTAGTTGAATTCTTGTTTAAATGAGAAAATGAGTTCTTTGAATATTGTTCCTCATGTTAATATGCATCTAGTATGAGTTGTCTATATGCTTCATGAGGTTAATTGTTGAACATGCCTAAATGTGTTTTTACAAAAAAGTTGCATAATGTGCTTAATGATGTTATGATGAGCATGATGTGAGTTGGAGAAGGCAATGCCTCCAATGTAATGATAAATCTGAAGTTTTGATGCATAATGAGTTTCAAGATGTAGTTTTGACTTTCTTGCATTGCATTGAGCTTTTTGATTTGGAGTTGATGTTTCCTCCTAGTTTTGTCCATTGTTTATAATGTTGCATGCATGATGGGTTGCTAGCCTTGAGTCGTTAATCCCTTAATGTGTTTAAAGTGTCATTCAAGGATGAATGTTTCTAAGTGGGGGATAATGTAAAGACCCGTAAAATGAATAAGTGAAACTAGAGCCTAACTAGTGAGTTTGTGAGTTTGTCATGAGGTTTCAGGTGGTTTAATGTTGTCCCGAGCTATGGTTGAGGGGTTTAGGGGTTAAACATCACTCCCCAAGGACCACCCTATGGGTCCTTGAGGAGGACCCTTAGTCTGACCCCCAAGACCCCAAAGAACCTTGAAGTTGTCCAAAATGGGGAAACCACGAAAGGGGTCCACGCCCCGTAGGTCCATCCACTGTCCACGAATGGCCTCCGTGGGTCAGACCCCCATGAACCAATATGCAGCCCCAAACCAAGGACCAACATCACGTCCGTTAGTGGACTCACGGTCCGTGAGTCTAGGGCGTGAGTCATTGCCAGCTTTTTCTAGTTTTGGCTCGACTAAGGTAGGGCCTTTTGGTAATTTGTTAATTAATTGTTTTAAGTGTTTGGACGGTTATTTTAGGTTTATTAAGATATTTTAAGAGTATTAAAACATTAAAACACTCATTTAGATTTCATTACTCAAATCAAACCTCCCCTCCCCTCCAAAAGCTCTCTCTCTAGAAACCTCCATTGGAGGTGAAGACTTCAAGCTCTCAAGGTCAAATCTTCAAAAAAAGATTCAAGAGATTTTCATGGATTTCTTCTCAATAAGGTATGGTGGTCTTCATCCTTGACTTATTATCTTTCAAGGAGCCAAGTTCAAAAGTGATTTAAATCTTCAAAGTTTCCCCAAAAACCCTATTTTTGAATCTTGGCATGGGTTAGATTCAAAACGATTTCTAAAGACATTATTGCATTGAATTGTGAATGAATTGTGGATTTAAATATGATTTAAGGTGAATTCTTCATAGAACCCATGTTTTCCCCTAAATTCCTATGTTGTAATTTGAGATTGGGATTTGATTGATTATGAAATATGTGAATTGTTCATGTGTTTATGGATATAAAATGTTGAAATTATGTTATTGCTCTTGAAAAATTGTATTGATCTAAGGTGTGTAGGTGAATGTGATTCATGACCCTTGAAGGGCAAGTTATGATAAAATTACATATTGAAGTAGACTTGTGCTTGATCTATTGATCCACTTGAAAGGCAGAGGTGTTTACTGACTATGTATATTGTGGTATTGAATTGACTGATATCTTCCTTGTACCTCTATGTATGAGGGATTTATGTGTGATCATGATATAAAGTATATGTGTGTGATTTCAATGAATGTATAATGACCATGTTTAGAATGTAATTGTGTTATTGATTAAAAGCATATTCTCTATTAATACTCATGAATGATGATGATGGAATGTGAAGGGCTTTCTTCTATGAATTGTATATCTTGAATTGGTAGGTTGAGGCACCCTTTTCTTGTATAAATGGGAGTAATATAAATGAATGTATCTTGAATTGGTAGGCTTAGACATCCACTTCTTGTTTAATGAATGTATCTTGACTTAATGTCTAGAATTGGTAGACCTAATGTTGGTTGCCTTTCATGAATGAATGAATGAATGATGAAGTATTCTAGGCTAAACCTGGGATCGGTAGACCTAATGTTGGTGGCCTTTCATAAGGAGTCTAGGAAATAATGTGATGTTAAACCTTGAAAATGGTAGACCTAATGGTGGTGGCCCTTTCTTGTGTGAAATTATGAACCTAGAAACGGTAGACCTAATGGTGGTGGCTCTTTCTAGGAATATCAATGAGCTATCCTTAAATGTACCTTGAATCGGTAGACCTAATGGTGGTGTCCCTTTCATGTGTAATGTACCTTGGGTCGGTAGGCCTAATGTTGGTTGCCCTCTCAAGTACAACAATGTAATGTGAATGAACTACTCTATGGGAATGAAAGCTAAGCACCGAGTGGATATGGCTAAGATGGTGACTCTCCCAATGTTAGGTTAGAGTCCAATGAACATCTTTCTTATCCCATAACTATGTGCCTACATAGGATGTTTACTAGTTCTACCCTAGGCAAGTAGAACACCTTCCTTCGGTGTAGGGTTACAAGACACAGGATTCAATGATTTAGCTCTCATGGTCTATGTCAGTTAATGCCTATTCCCATCATGTGAGATGTGCATTATGGTTTCTTGATGAGTTCTATGAAGTGTGGGTGGTAGTATGGGATGCCATCCATGCATTGCACGAGTAGGCTTTGAGAAGGTCATAGTGAGTTCTCTAAGTCTTAATGGCTAATGTATGAATGTGTCCTAAATGAAGCTAATGAAGAATGTTGACTTTATATGCTTAAACGTAAAGATGCATGCTATACTTGGATTGTAGCATGAGTTACTTCCTTGTCATGACTTATTGTATATGAATGTGTCTTGCTTATGCTGACTTCAAAGGAGTACTTAGTGTGAGTCATAGTATGGGATGCTACTTGCACATTGCACAAGTATGACTTAGGGTTGTCCTAGGTGATGGTCCTTATGAGTTGATATGACTTATGTAATGTTTATGTCTCTTATTTATGAGCATTGTGTGAAGATGGAAAAGTTGAATGGTAAGTTCACTTTTGGTGACCTTAATGTGGTACCTTGGTGTGGATGGTGGTATGGGAAGCTATCCATACATTGCACAAGGTATAGCATGAGGGTTACTTGAGGTGAAGGTTTAATGTGAAAGTAATGGCTTAAATGTTGATTGTATTTCTAATGTTGATAAATAACTTGCATGTTGGTTATGTTTGAATATTATGTCTCTTATGCTTATATTCATGAAATTTTATCAAAATGGCATACAAGCATGACTTTCAAACAAAATGTTAGTTTTAAGCATTTTTTTTGCATGGCTATCATACTTGGTACCTAATTGCAATAACCCATTCTTCTTCTATGTTTTTACTACAAGTGTAGGTTCCGGCAAGTGATTGCTTCTCTCTAGTGCAAATGCTTGGATTGATATTCTTCCAAGATCAAGTGGTATGTCCTCATAGATCAAGGACAAGTGTTTAGAAGTTTGTTTTATTTCATGTAATACACAATTTTAGTCGTTTCAATTGTAAAGGGCCGTGATCCTACTTTAGTTTTCATGTCATTGTTTAGATGTCCATGTGAGACTTAGTCTTTCGTTGTGTCCTTCAAAAGTTTTTTAATGAGTATCTTGGATTGTTTGGATTTAAATAAGTTTTTAATCCCTCACTATTTCTATGTCAAATGCAATGAAATGTTATGAGGCTTGTATTAGACCCCTTTGGGGTCGAGTACGTCGTGTCACATCTAGGGGCTTGCCTTGGGTCATGACATGGGATTTCACTAGTGGGTCCCTTTCGCCCATTAGGCCCTTAAAATTTACTAAATTCTTCAGTTTCTCAATAAATTGTTCAAACTTGGGGTTCCTAAATCTTAGTGATCCATTAAAATTTATTTGTTATAGTTTCTATGTTATTGATTACATGTTTCTTGGAGAATTAGGATAGTCCCATGTATAGAACACAGAAACCATAGCTTGTGTTAATCATCAGTATTTCATGAATTATACTTGCTAGGTAGATTAGTCAAACAATCATGCTTCAGAATTTGTATGAAATATCTTTCAATACATGTATGTTTCATTTTCCAATAATTATCTGTATTTTGAGTGACTTAGTATTTCAGTTGCATTTTAGCTATACATATTCAGTTGGGAGTAGACTTGGCACCGAATTGGAGTACGGTTCAGCATACCCTCAAGTCCAAAAAATACGTGCCACCGTAGGTTTATAAGTCCCCTTTGTTGGGCATTAGTTTTAGTGATCACACCACAATCATGCCTTTATACCCCGACAAGGTATATTGTGTACTCTCAATAGGGCATATACATCGGACTCCATGTTTAGCTAACGTGGTTTATGTCGTTTATTAGTATCTCCGACAGTCAGACTCATTTTGCATTGACCATGTATTCAGCACTTAGTTCAGTATCCAGTTCATCATGATATATATTTCATGAATTGTACTTGGTCATTGCATCCAGCTTAGTTTTCAGTTATACTTTAGTACATTTATTTCCATTTCAGTTTTCTTTTTATATTGTTTAACTTAGTATATATCTTGCATGCTCAGTACATTCAAAGTACCGACGCATACTTTGTGCTACATCATTGTATGATGTAGGTTCAGGAACTCAGCATCCAGTTTGTGCTTAGCTCAACTTCCAGTCCGTACTTAGAAGCTTTAGTGTTGAGTCCTCATCATCCGAGGGCATTTCTTTATGCTTTTAGTTTATCCAATTCATTACTAGTTTCAGTATTTTAGAGTTTGCAGGGGACTTGTCCCAGGAGCTACTAAGCTTTCAAACATAGAGTCAAACTTAGTTGTATTCGGACTTAATTCAAACTTGTACTTAGTTATATTCTTAGTTGAACTCTTTTAGATTTACTCACCTATCAGTTATGCTTCTGTTCACTTAGTAACTATTTTTGTATTCTTGTGATATGCAAGTTTCAGGGTTAGCTTGAGGTCACTTGTGACCCTAGGTCCCGTGTTACATCTAGGGGCTAGCCTTAAGGCATGACAAACATGGTATCAGAGTATCAGGTTCAAGAGTCCTAAGGGGTATAAAAGCGGCATTAAGTAGAGTCTTCTTAACGAGTGTGAATCATGCCACACCTATTAAAGGGAGCCTATGAGGTGTTCTAAGAAAAAGTTCACTTATTTGCTATATTTATTATGCGTGAAGTGTGATTCAACTTCTCCATTCTAATCCGGTGTTAAGCGTTTCAAACCTCCTCCCTATAGAGCTAACACATGGATTACTAATGAACAAAATGCTAACGTAATTCCTCTAGTCCCAAACTATGAGGTTACAAATGCAGAGATTCATAATGCGATCCAGCTATTGGCTTAGACTGTAGCCACCCGTATAAGTCTGCATCCCCAGTCCCTGCAGACCCCATGGGTTGATCAGCTGCTGTCAGGATTTGAGACTTTGTTCATATGAATCCGTTAGAGTTTCTAGGGTTGAAGGTTGGTGAGGACCCATAGAACTTCATTGATGAGGTCGAGAAGATTCTTTAGGTAATGCAAGTGACTGGTACTGATAATGTTGTGCTAGCATCAGATGCTTAACGTGACCAACAACACTGACCTACGGTATGAGTGTCTACGATCGTCAATAATTTAGTAACCCAACCGCTGAAGACCAGCCTACACCTTACCCCACTCACTCTCTCAAGCTGAGTGTTAGGATATGGGACTAGGGCTCACCCTCTCGGGATGAACCTCATGTTAACCTACTCCTTAAGCCATCAGTCTAGTGGTTTTGGTTTCGCATCCTCCCTCCCGGGCAAGCCAAAAACACATGGGTGGCTTTGTATTTGCAACTACAAACTCTTTAGATTAAACCACAACCACTAGATGAAATAAACATTAACATACATCTAACCTATCAGCAAGCAAGACCCAACAAGAATATCAACCCATATTTCCTAAATCACACCCTAAGAATGGGGGTATTTAGCCACACATCAAGAAATAAGAAATTATACCTAACATGATAATGAAATCAACTGGGTATAAGAAATTAAAACTTGAATTAAGCAAAGGGAAGTGAATAGAGAAGACCCACTTCCAACTTGGGGAAGAAGAACTCCTTTCTTCAAGTTTCCACAAAACCCTCTCCAAACTTGAGAGAAAATATTAGCTAAAATATGTTCTAAAGTGAAAATAATAATAATAATTGCTCCACACTCCAATCTGTCCTAAGACTACAACTCTAAATAGTATTTATAGTTTTCACAGATTGTGCTACGGAGGATTGTTTAGCGACATTAGTTGAGATCGTTGATTAACTCGGCGATCCGCCCTTTGGTCAGCTCATCACCTTCAGTGTCTTGCCTTTAGCATCCTTACATTCTGGATCATTGGGCAATACAGTACTGCTTCGCGGAACTGATCGGCGGCCCGCCGACTGCTTTTTTCCGCACCTTTTGATTAACATCCTTCAAGGGTTTGCGTATTGGAACGTAGGGCGGCTTATGTCATTTCGGCAACTCGCCATGTTAAACTCGGCGATCCACAAGATTCTACTTCTTGTTCTTTTCAGCCCTAGTTGCTCCGTTTTGCGCCTAAGTGTCCATGCTTCCACTAAAACTTTAAATACCTAAAACTTCAGCATTTTTATCAGGTATTGAGGTAAAACAAGCATTCAAGGACACTATTTCCATTAAAATAAAGCCCTAAATGAGTCCAATTTGTGGACTCATCAACATCCTATCAAATTAACGATGTGGCTCATATCTGGTTCATATAGTGTAAAGACAGAGGGGGTATGGATGCAGCACCTATGATGTGGGACTTTTTTACTGGAGCTTTTCTTGACAAGTTCTTTTGGAGAGAATTGAGGGAGGCTGAGGCCTAGGAGTTTATAAACTTGAGGTAGGGTTCGATGTCAGTCCAAGAATATGAGCTAAAGTTTACCCAGATCTCCAGGTAAGTTCCATAGATGGTGGCCAATATGAGAGCCCAATTGAGCAAGTTCTTGTTTGGAGTATCCGATCTGGTAAAGATCAAGTGACGAAAAGCTATGATATAAGGAGATATGGATATCTCCATACTAATGACCCATGTTCTACAGGTTGAGGGAGATAAGCTCAAAGAAATATCTAAGGATAACAAGAGGCTAGAACGGGAAACTATGAATACTCTCAACAAAGGTTGGGCGGTGGAAATCGTTCATAGTTTTAGCCGCGGTCTATAGCCCAAGTACGTTAATCAGCTAGCGATCCATCCCCCAGGTTTTGACATGATCATAAAGGAAGGTCATTAGGCTGTAAGTCTCAACAAAGTGCTTCAGGTAACTAGACTTTTCCATCTTGAGCAAAGTGTGGTAAGAACCATCCGGGTGAGTGTCTTGCTGGCAGAGAAAGGTCTTTTGGGTGCCGTTAGTCTGGGCAAAGGTTGAAAGATCGCCCTTCTACCAGACAAGGACATAGAGGTAACATATCTTATTCTACAATTTTAGTAGCTCCAGTAATCTCCCCACTCAGCAGGGTGCCTCGTCTGGTATAGGTGGTGGTCAGCGCCAAATAAATTGTATGCTCTTCAAGCTTGGCAGGACAAGGAGGATTCTCCTAATGTGGTCAGAGGTACGTTACGAGTCTTCCATTTAGATGTTTATGCATTTTTAGATCCAAGGGCTAAACTTTCTTTTGTAACTCCTTAATTAGTAGTAAAATTTGGTGTCAGTCCAGAAACTCTCTCAAAACCCTTCTTAGTCTCTACTCTAGTTGGCGACCCAGTTATAGCTAGACGGGTATACAATATTTGCCCTATCACGGTTTCCAACAAGTTACCTAGGCAGACCTTGTAGAGTTAGAAATGGTAGATTTCGATATCATTCTAGTAATGGATTGGTTACATTCCTGTTATGCCTTAGTCGATTGTAGAACAAGGATCGTTCAATTTTAGTTTCCAAACGAGCAAGTATTAGAGTGGAAGGGTAGTGAAACATTGCATGTACGTGATTTATGTCTTACGTTAAGGCCAGGAAAATGATTTCTAAAGGGTATATCTATCATCTTTGTTTGGGTTATACTCCAAAACCCCAACTCATGAGTCAATCCCAATTGTTAATGAGTTTCCAGAAGTATTCCCAAAAGATCTTTCTGTAGTTCCTCCCAAAAGGAGAATCGACTTTGGAATAGATCTCCTTCTAGATACGTAGCCTATTTCGGTTCCTCTATAGAGAATTGCTCCAGCTGAGCTTAAGGAATTGAAAAAACAGTTAAAGGACCTTCTAGATAAGGGCTTCATAAGACCCAGGATCTCTCAATGGGGTTCTCCAGTGTTGCTCGTGGGTAAGAAAGATGGTTTTCTCAAGATGAGCATTGACTATCGTCAATTGAACAAAGTAACAATCAAGAATAAGTATCCCATCCCCAGGATTGATGAATTGTTCGACCAACTTCAAGGTGCTAGTGGCTTTTCTAAGATAGACCTCAGATCCGGCTATCATCAACTTAGAGCCAGAGATAATGACATCCCGAAGACATCCTTCAGGACTCGATATGGTCACTATGAATTTGTAGTTTTGTCTTCCGGACTAAAAAATGCTCATACAACTTTCATGGACTTAATGAGTACAGTGTTCAAATAGTATTTGGACTTGTTCATCATCGTATTTATTGATGATATCTCCATTTATTCTTAGAGTGAGGAAGAGTGTGCGACTCATTTGAGAGTTGTTATGCAAACCTTCAAAGATCGCCAGTTATTCTCTATGTTCAGAAAATGTAAATTTTGGTTACAGTCAGTAGCTTTTCTTGGTCATGTGGTATCCAGGGAGGGGATTCAAGTGGATTCACAGAAAATTAGGGTAGTAGAGCACTGGCCTAGACCCATCTCTCCAATTGATATCATAAATGTCTTGGGTTTGGCAGGTTACTATAGGAGGTTTGTTAAAGGATTTTCATCCATAGCTACCCCATTGACCAAGTTGACTAAGAAAAAGGTCAAGTTTTAGTTGTCAGATGAGTGTGAGAGAAGTTCTTAAAACTGAAGACCGGTTTACTACAGCTCCTATCTTGACTCTACCATATGGTTTAGATGGTTATGTGGTGTATTATGATGCATCCAGGGTCGGCCTAGGTTGTGTGTTGATGTAGTAGGGTAAGGTCATAACTTAGTCTTCCATACAGCTTAAGGTCGATGAGAAGAAGTACTCGACTCATGACCTCGAGTTTGCAACTATCGTGTTTTCCCTAGAGATTTGGAGACACTACTTAAATGGTGTTCATGTTGATGTATTCAAAGATCATAAGAGCCTCTGTATTTGTTCAGCCAGAAAGAGTTAAATCTTCGTCAGGGGAGATGGCTTGAATTCCTCAAGTACTATGACATGAATGTGTTCTACCATACAGGTAAGGCCAATGCAATGGCTGACGCCTTCAGCAAATTATCCATGGGTAATGTGGCACACGTTGAGAAAAAGAAGAAAGAATTAGCCAGAGATGTTCACTGACTTGCTTGCTTAGGAGTTTTCCTTATGGACACGTCAGATGGTGGTGTGATAGTTGAGAATGTGTCAGAATCTTCATTGGTAGCAGATGATAAGGAGAAACAGGACAGTGATACCATACAACTTTAGTTAAAAGGTGTAGTTCATCAGCAGAGAGTTAGGGTGTTCTCCCAAGGGGGAGATTGTATGGTTCGCTATCACGTTCGCTTATGTATTCCAAATGTGGGTGAGTTGAGGCAACAGATCCTTAAAGAAGCCTATAATTTTAGATACTCTATTCATCAGGGTGGCACTAAGATGTACCATGATCTACGGAAAGTCTACTGGTGGAACAATATGAAGAGGAATATTGCATATTTTATGGCTAGGTGTTCTTACTGTCAAAAGGTAAAAGTAGAACATCAGAAACAAGGAGGTGTGACTCAAGAGATTAGCATTCCTACGTGTATGTGGGAAGTGATAAACATGGACTTCATTGCGAGTTTACCTCGTACTTGCAGACAGCATGACTCCTTTTGGGTGATAGTGGACAGAGTTACTAAGTTAGTTCACTTCTTGACTGTCAAGACTATAGATTCAATGGAGGAGTGAAGGATTACGCCAGACTCTATATTAGCGAAATAATCCAGTTGCATGGGGTTCACTTGTCTATCATCTCAAATAGATGTCCTCAGTTTACATCTCATTTCTGAAAGTCGTTTCAGAAAGGTTTTATACTCAGGTAAATCTCAATATAGCATTTCATCCAGAGGCGGATTGTCAAGCAGAGCGTACTGATAACGCGCAACTACACTTCATCTGATTCTAAGTGTAGGCGATCGTTAACAAGTATAAACCCAACTAAGAGTTGGGTTCGATCCCACAGGGAGTGATACATTAAATAATTTGATTAAGAAGTAGAATGGTGTTATAATCGTTTGTAGATGTAGACATTTTTGCAACAATAAAATAAATGTTAAGGTGTTGACAATTAATGTCAAATGGGGGTATTTGGGTAATCAAATTACGACTAATAAAACCGGGGGTAAACAAATAGAGAAGGTTTCTTGGGAGTGTGATAAATTGCATGCCAATTTCGTGTAATGGGTGATTATTACTTACTAAAAATCATTGAATCTCAGAGGGTCGGCTAGGTTTTGGGTGCAATATTCATTTCTCAATCAACTATTGTGAATCAAGTGAGTTTTTTCGAACCTCAACAAGCACAACATAGATTAACAACCCATTACCTTAATCAATCTACTTTTTCAAGCTAGGTTTGTAAAATTGCATTCAGACCCACTTTCTCAAGCTAAGTCCCTGACAACACAATCAATACAAGCATTAACTAATAGTTTAACTCTAACACTTCTTTCTCATGAAAGTATAGAGTACTAAGCTAGAATTGTATTTGTAACTACAATTCCTCGGTTAAAACACAGTATTAATGGAACCCACTTTAAATCAACAACAAAAATCAGTAAATAACAATACCCATTAACTAATTAATGCATTCAACTACATAATCACATCTTCAAGAATAGGGGTTTAGCCAAACATAATAAAGAACAAGATATCGTTACCAACGAAGTTTTCCATCAGGTTGGGCAACATTTCACAAGTCTCCAAATGCTCAAATTGAAGCTAAAAATCATACAACCTAAATCTCTACTCAAAAATGTAAAAACAATGTTTTTGAATGTTGAAGACCAAAGACCGAGAATTGGACAATGTGGAAACTCTTGTTCTTCATTTGAAAATTACATTTATACGTTCCTAGTATTTCAGCATCGGAGTCACTCGGTGAAGTCAGTCGGGCTTCGCCAACCTGATCGATGATGTGCCGAGTGTCATTTTCATCGCTTTCTTGGATTGGCCTATCGCCATCACTTTTCTATTACTTTAGGCAGTCGAGATCGACATCGCTGATTTCTTTGGCACGTCGCTAAACCACTAATTTTCTCGCCAAGTTGGTCTTGTCCATAGGTTGGCATGCTAGAACTTTGGGCGAGCTGAAGGTCTACTGCCGAGTGGCTTTGGCGAGTACCAGCCTTGCTTTCTTTTAACTTTTTCAGCTTTTTCACTCCTATTTACCTTGTAATGTCCTTGCCTTGCTCCTTTACCTCCATTACTGCATATTAACATTTCAATATCAGTTATGAGCATAGAATAAGCATTTAGGACACTAATTCCTTGAATATTTTACCGTAAATGAGTCAAAATCCCCGACTCATCAACTTCTCCAACTTAAACGTTTGCTTGTCCTCAAGTTAAACACAAGATCAATAAGGCCAATAATGATGTCTACAAATAGTCCTACTTGAGACTCAACATGAATGCACATGAGATTCAATCTACCCATGCAATGTTCTATTGTACACTAGAAGTTGCAGACTGTGACTAGTCATCATCAAATAGAAGTCAAGCTGACAATACTTGCTTCCAATGCAAATTCAAGTTCAACAAAAGAATTGAAATGCCCTCACATCAAGAATGATTTTGTGTCGACACAAAGCTCATCAAAATTTAAGAATTAATGAATCAAAATCAACTCTCACACTCTCAAAGATAAACACATACATGATTCTACCCATATGCTTGCCCGTATTTTCCCATCAATATGTCATTCAGCTCAATCAAGATTGCCAAGGTCTTTCAATGCTTGTAACGGGACTAAGGTTAAAGATATGATTGTTTTGGCTTAGTGACTTCTACCTTCATGAAGCATAGCTTGCATTTCACCTCTTCTTCTTTTCTTCCACTCTTTTTTATTTTCACAATCCACCCTAAGTTCTTTCAAGCACAAAGATTCTTATATGAGTCATTGGACACCCTCTTTTTTTTATCCATGCTCAAATTGCATTGAAAATTTCTTTTTCAATATTTTTCTTCTTTTGCTTTTCTTTTTTCTTTATATATGGAGGAGGGGTTCCATCTTTTTCAACACAGTTCTTCAAGGGTGAAATTCACAAAATTATTGCTCATTTTCTCTACTTAATTTCCCCTCACCCACAACTTAGGCTTTTGGCCTAAGTTGGCTCTTCAAACGAACCAAAGCGTCATGAAGGTTTTAGGTGGGAAGGAAAAAGGCAAAATGGGTTCATGTTTCATCCAAACAAAAGGGTTGGCTCAAAAAGTGTCAAGCTAGGTTCACACTCTCACAAGGTGGTCACAAAGAGGTATAAAATCAATTTAGTTCACTCTCCAAAATTTGTGCCTAAGATCATTACTTTCATTCGCCTACATTAGTCAATTGGACCAACAGGGCAAGTTTTAAGTAACACCAAGCACATATTTTAGGAAAATCTCACCACACAATCATCAATCATGACTCTACAAATTCAGCTCGCGTGCAATGATCATCACAAGACTCATTTCAACAATCGGCAAGACACAATGAGATGCTAAGAGTTCACACATGACTTATGCAACTCAAATTTGCCTCATTGGACTTGCACAAACATATCGTTTGATCAAGAGCACTATTCAAGTCATTTGTATTGATCAAAACCGATACTCAAATATGCGAGAGAACAGCTACACATTCCCAGATACAAAAATTAGGAGACGAATTAATTTGGATCAAAAATCAACATTCACAATAATTAGCATCCAAAACAAGATAAATACAGCCCAAGGGGATAGGTATGAAGATACCTCACCTTGCCAAACAAAATCAAACATTGTCTTCAATGTAAAATAAATTAAATGTCTCAAAAATAAAAGAAGAAGAGAGTCAAGATCTCTCTTTCAGGCTACGCCTGAGGTGAATGTTGCACATCTGATGCTGTCTAAGTCTAGGAATTAGTGCCCGACTTATCTCCACAAGTAGACTATGCTCCACTAGAGCCAATCATTGAGGTGTACCGAAGTGAAGCCTCTAGCACCATGTGCACAATCGTACCATCCAAATCCATCAAGATCATCATAAACTTCAGCAACACAAGCTTCTCTTCATCAGTCTCAGGAGTGTTTGACTCATCACCATCATCAACTAAAACAGCATCTCCGGTCGTACTAGCCGGATAGATCTTAGAAATAGCTGGCATCTCTGAACTCAGAACCTCAGAAAGGTCCACAGTGCCGAAGAACATAGATAAATTAGTGGATTTGAGCTCATCCACATAACGCCTCAATCCTACAACATCAACCCTCAAGGTCATGACATCATCGGACTGGCGACCTCCCTGCTCACATGTCTCAACTCGCACAGCGAGGGCATCCAAGGCTAGGCTATATCGAGTAATCAACTCCCGGTTCTCTTGCAACTCAGCTCGGATAGGGGCAAGGGCAACAATAATGGCTCGCTCAATCAATCCTGGGACAGTGGCCTCAACCCGAGAAGCACATGCATCAGCAAACTGGCCTAGATGGCCTATCTTATATAGCATCACCTGTGTCAATAGGAGGCGGGAAGAAGCAGTAGCAGAAGTAGGAGCGCATGAACTAGGTGTACGTGATGGCTCTCCAGCATGAGTGGATGGAGCGGTGTCTACCTCCAACGTATTTACATCAATAGCCAGGGGTGTCTAGCGGCTGCTCTCCTTCACTCAGCCTCATCCTTATTGTACTTGGCCTCGATCCTCCAAATGTTAGTAGAGGAAGTGGGAGTCACTTACACATTTGTCTTTGCCACAAAGGGCACTCTAGCTCACTGGCACAACTCTGTTATCAGCATTGGGAATGGCAGTGATGCCCAGCTCTACTTAGCCCTCATGGCCATCTCCTGCTCAATGATCATCCCTAGATTCAATCGATCACGATCAATGATAGATCCTAAAAAGGATGCTTTCGGGTGCCAGAGGATTGATTCTTTTGTGACGGCATGAGTGTGCTGCTAATAAAACCAAACCAACACCTCACAACTATATTTAGGCCTTCTTCTTAATATTGACCCCTGGTTCAATCCACAGAGGTCTAATGTCAGAAATTAAATGAGCCAGCCACCTGTTAAGGTCGTCTAGGGTCTTCTTCTAAATCCAACCTTCTAAGAAGTGGATTATCTGGACTGTGCACCCCAACACCTCCTTGATTCTGAACTGCTGAACTTTACCTTTTTACCTCGCACCACCATATGATCAACAATTGCAAATGAGCTGGCTTTCTTCTTTACTTTCAGGACCAGCTTCTCGTACTCCTCATAGAACTCCCGGACCAAAAAGGTATATAAGGGCCTCTGGCTGTGTGGATATCTCAAATTTGTGGAACCGAATTGTGTCCCACACAGCAGGGTACCTGTCTACCACCCCATGAGTAGACAACCTCTTCTCTTCTAAAATTGTATGCAACCTGGTAGCCTTTAATCTGTTCATCGAATGAGGTGGAGGTGCTTGTACCGAGGGCACTTGTGGTGCTGGCTCAGTTGCCTTTGTTGGAGGTGGAGGTGGAGTTGGGAGTACTGGAGTCTCGTTGGATTATATAGCACCTTGGAGCACAATTCAGCCCGTGTCCTTTAAAGGGTTTGATCATCCTTGGGTTAAGAATCACAGGCCGGCGATCTAGACCCAGAATTTTTCTCACGATCAAATCATAAGTGATGAGATGGGCGGAGTCTATACACATGATGTCAGAGTTGGAATCAGTCGGTCTCGGCTCTACAGGTCCCTTTCATTTATCTGTTCTCTTTCCTCCTATCGGAGGAAGTTTGGGTCGCATTGATCGTAAAGGTGCAGGCTTCTCAAAACACACTCATCGTCCTCTGTTTCAGGGTGGTTGGTTTCTTTCGGTTACCTTGGGTATAGCAATTACTGCAAGACAACATAAATCAATCAAACGCAATTGCGGAGGGTTAGTGAAATATTAAATTTCAATATAAGTTTGAAGAAAAACTCATCAAGCTCATTCGGTGAGCTTTAAAGAGCTCTCCGAAAATTATAGAGCAAAAAGCATGAAAATTCAGCATAACTCGTCGATGTTCAGATCAGGTCAGTGAGGCGCGAGCTTGATCAGTGAGCTAAAAGTAGTTCGCCAAAATTTCTAGAATGAGTTTCAACAAACATGGCTACAAAAGGGCAATGATAAGGATCATTCGGTGAGCTCGGGCGTTTAGCCGAATGTTACAGAACCCAACAACAAAAATTTAGGCAAAAGGGCGAGATAATTGGTGAGTTGACGAACCGCCTAGTTAGTTGGCGAGCTCAACTAAGCTCGCCGATTAGCCTCTCGTGCCAGATTTTTACCCCAACTCCCAATTTCTAATACACAGTTTACGATAACTAAATCAAAGCCATATCATTACCAACCCCGGGGTACTCAGACTTCCCCCAATATGCCTAAAATCGACCATTCAACATCTTTTGCCCTTAAGAATGACGTCACCTGATCTATCATTGGGCAAATTCAGTTTATCAATGTAATTTGGGTTACTTAGACTTCACCCACACTAAACCCACGATGCATAACCACCATACACTGTCAAGCTTCATTCTTTAGGCTAACCATGGTATCACTTGGTAAACCTCCTTTTTGCATTGGATTCAAATGAGTCAAGATTTGACCCATCTGTCTCTAAAGCTGCTTAATAGATACAAAATATGAAGTAACTATTTGGTTAAGAGAAGAGACGTCATTTTTCATTATCTTTAGCACCTTGTCCGATCCATCCACTTTGTTGAGACTACGAGCAAGCATATCTTCAGGGCGGAAATTTTTAGGATCATCCCTGGGCTCTTTTCACTTTTGACGCTCATGGGGAGGCACATATCGTTCTTTTTCACTGTCCCACTCTCTCCAATTCATACCACAGGAACAACATTTCCTATCTCGACCTCTCCAACTATCATCGCATTCCCTGTTCCAACCTTGATTCCCGCCCGACGTTGGATAGTTTGGACGGAAACCTCCTACCTGATTTGCCAAGAAATGTACTTCTTCTTTGTACATGGCCTCAAAGTTTGTTTCATCAGAATTCACTCCACTAAATCTTACCGCATTCACAGCCTTGGAACCACTTCCCATGACATGTTTCGTCAATAGGTCCATTTGGGTCATCATCTTGGCCATGTTTTCATCTCGTTCTTGGTTCTTTTTTAATTGTTCCTTTGTCATCCCGAAGTTCAAAGGAGACACCTGATCTTTTCTAGTGTACCAAGCGCAATTGATTTTTATCATCTCATCAAGAAGTTAGATGTTATGTCAAATGGTTGTTGTATGATTCCTCATCGAGTGAGCTGATCTGCCACACCTTTGTTGACTGAGTCAAGGCTCCAGTAAAAATATTCTAACACACATTGTTTCGTAGTCCGTGAGTTGGTGTCATGACCCAAGGGTACCCCCTATATGAAACATGGCGTAAAGAACCCCAAATGACTCCATACAAGCCACTTAGCATATCATAACATAAAGTAATAGAACAATAACGAATAAAACAACATTTAAGTGCAGAAGAGTTTTTATAGAAAAGCGAAAGTTTAACTCATGTCTCAACATAGTCATATATTACAATTGAATGAAAGTGGGTCTAGCCCATGCATCATGTTCAAAAATAAATACGAAAGAGAAACTACAATAAGGAAAGTCCGTCCTCGAACCATGAGGACTCACCAAGCCCAAAAAGAATCAAAGTCCAAGCTCGAGCCACTAGATTAGAAACCCTGCATGTCGGACCCTACATTTAGAAAAAATGTAGGCAAAAGTATGCTTTAGTACAAAAATGCACTAAGTATGGCAGCCATGCATAAAAACGTTTAAAACATGCTAAGAAGGACATTTCATTTCACGACATGCAATTGACCAATTAAAACATGATATAAGAGGGTTAGAAAGCATAATCCATAACATCATGGTCAGTGCAAGCTAAATAAACATTAAAACTTGAACACATGTAAGATACTAATTTAGGCAACCTTAGTTCATTAATCATATTGTTGTGGGAAAATTAGCCTTAACCGACATATAGACCGTGTGAGCTATAACATGATCTCCAAGTGTCTCCCACACCAAAAAGGATTGTTCTACTTGCCTAAGGTAGAACCATGAACTTCTAGCTTAAGTGGATCCACTAGCTAACCTATGAGGGCACATAGTTTAAGGGATAAGGAGATTGGTACTAGAAACTCTGCCTCTACTAGTGGGAGAGCTTCCATCTCATGAGACTTCTTTTAGAAACCCGGCCTCTACTAATGGGAGAGCTTTCATCTCAATGTCAATATCCACCGAGTGGTAAGCATAATTCCCATAGAATAGTATTTTCTTACTTATTCTCATTATCCATGAAAAGACATGTCATCTTGTCAATCCATGCTAGTTATTAGGATAGCTCTTATTCATTGATTAAATTAGGTGAGAATAGTCTTTCAACCTAAGAATCATTTTTATGTGAGAAAACCTTTCACACCATGCTAGTATGTATTTATGAGAATTGCCTTTCACAACAAATCATCAATCATCATCATCATTTGGCACTTTACTCTCAAAGCACCCTTAACATTTACATGGTTTCAAAAGATCATACATAAACTCATACTTTGCCCTTCCAAGGTTCAAATCTTACTTTTAATCCACAAATCTAAAAATCATGTTTTAGATAGGGATTTTATCATATATTCATGCAATTCTATTGGTTCATACTTTAGATCATAAAACTCCTCTTTCATAATCAACAACCCACATTTATGAGATCACAACAGCTATTGGACCACAAGGCATGGTCCCACCTACGGTCTTTAGGTCTCACTGTGGTCGATGGACTGTAAAATTTGGAGTGGACCTCTCCACGAGCCCACTTACGGCTCATGGCTCGACCCACGGTCTGTGGTTGGGTCCTCGTAGATGGGACCTATAAGTCCTGAAAAGGTGTTATTTAGTCTATTTTGAATACAGAGTGTTACAATATCTCCCCTATGGGACCATTCATCTTCGAATGTGATTAAAATTTGTTCTAAAAGAGTAGGAGAGGAACTAACAACCAATCCTAATCGATGCAATGCATACCACCAAGGAGGAACTATCGACTCCAAGCTAGGAAGTTCTCAAAACAACAAAAGACGGTTGAACTAACTCTATTAGCCCAATATGCATGCAATGCACATAAATAATGAGGAAACATCAACTACAAACTCAACATACTCAAATGCAACATAGGGAAGTAGGAACTACATCTAGCAACCCAATATGCATGAATTCTCAAAACATCTCAACATTTCTCATGTTCAAGGAGGAACTACCTTCTCCAAGCTAAAAGCATGATCAACACCATCTCATGGAGCTCATATGCAATTCACTCTCAAAGAGCATAGATAAAGGATGTTCAAATATTCATCTCATGAAGCATATAGGCAACTCATACTCAATGCACAACAACAAGAGGAAAATAAATCATATAAGCCATTTCTTTCAAAATTTAAGATTTCTCATAAACATGCATAATCACAAAGAAATCATAGAAACACATAAATCACACATGACTCCCAACACATAAAACAAATCAAGAGGAACTCATTACCTCAAGCTATAGTAGGAGTAGAAGGAAAGAGATGAGGATATCGGGACTTCATATCGGCCTCGGCCTTCCATGTAGCACCCTCAATTAAATGATTCCTCCATAGCACTTTTACTAAAGCAACATCCTTGTTTCTCAATTTTTTGACATGCCAGTCTAAAATCTCAACCGAAACCTCTTCATAAGCAAGATTCTCTTTCACTTCCAAACCTTCTAAGGAAACTATGAATGTTGGATCTCCAACACATTTCTACAACATAGAGACATGGAAAATTGGATGCACCGATGCCAACTCATTTGGAAAATCAAGCTCATATGCAACCTTACCAATACGCCTCAAAATTTCATATAAGCCTACAAAACGGGGACTAAGATTCCCTTTCTTTCCAAACCTCATAACACCCTTCATGGGTGAGAATTTCAAATAAACCCAATTATGAACCTCAAATTCAAGATCCCTCCTCCTAACATCGGTATAAGACTTTTGCCGACTTTGAGCCGTTCACAACCTTTCTCTAATATGTCGAATCTTCTCGATGGCCTCATGTACCAATTTTGGACCTATGAGAGAAACTTCACCCACTTCAAACCATCAAGAGATCTACACCACCTTTCATAAAAAGCCTCAAATGGAGCCATATTGATACTCAAGTGATAACTGTTATTATAAGCAAACTCAATTAATGGCAAATGGTCATCCCAATTACCCTTAATATCAATCACACAATCCCTCAACATCTCTTCCAAAGTTTGAATAGTAGCTTCGCTTGCCCATCGGTTTGGGGATGAAAAGTTGTGGTAAGCTTAACTTTTGTACCAAGACACATTTGTAATGACTTCCAAAACTATGAAGTAAATTGGGTACCTCGATCAGAAATTATAGACAAGGGTACTCCATGTAACCTTACGGTCACTTCCAAATACAACTTAGCATAAACTTCCGTCAAATAAAAAACCTTAACGGGAATGAAATGAGCTGATTTAGTCATCCGATCTACTATTACCCAAATCGAGTCATGTTATCACCGAGTACGTGGCAACCCTACAATAAAATCCTTATTTATATCTTCCCACTTCCAAGTAGGAATACCAATGTCTTGGGATAAACCTCACGGTCTTTGATGCTCAACCTTCATTTGTTGACAATTAGAACACTTAACCACAAATTCCGGAATATCCTTTTTCATCCCATTCCACCAATAGATCTCCTACAAATCACGGTACATTTGGTGGCTCCCGGGTGAATAGAATACCGACAACTATAGCTTCTGCCAAGATCTGTTCCCTCAAGTCATCAACATTTGGAACACATAACCGACCTTGATATCTAAGTACCCCATCTCCCCCTTGGGAGAAAGCCTCAATGGAACTTTTGAGCACCGTCTCTTTCAATTCTACCAAAAACGGATTAAGACCTAGCTTAGCCTTCACATCTATTACAAAAGACGATTCGGACCCATTACGAACCATAACACCACCTTTGGTGGAATCCACTAGTTGAACACCTAATCGAGCCAACCTATGTACATCTCGAACAAACTCTTTCTTTTCATCTTCAACATGAATAAAAATACCTATTGATAGTTGACTAAGAGCATCCTCTACAACATTTGCTTTACTGGGGTGATAAAGAACACTCATGTCATAATCCATCAATAGTTCTAGCCACTTTCTTTGGTAAAGATTCAAGGCCTTTTGATTAAACACATAATACAAGCTCTTGTGATCGGTAAACACATCTACATGTACACCATATAAATAATGCCTCTAAATCTTTAAGGCAAAAACAACCGCTGCTAATTCAAGGTCATGGGTAGGATAAGTCTTCTCATATATCTTAAGTTTCCTTGAAGCATAGGCAATAACTTTACCATTTTGCATCAGCACACATCCCAAACAAACTCTAGAGGCATCATAATACATCACAAATCCATATGTACCTTCCGGTGAGGTCAACATTGAAGCGGAAGTAATTCTATCTTTCAACTCTTGGGAACTTTTCTCACAACCCTCTGACCATATAAATTTAGCCTTCTTTGGAGTCAAAGTCATCAAAAGAGAAGCAATGGAGGAAAACCCCTCAAAAAACCTTCTATAGTAACCGGACAAACCCAAAAAAGCTTCTAATATCGAAAAGAGTTAGAGGTTTAGGCCAACTCTTGACCGCATCCATCTTGATAGGATCTACATAAATACCCTTGCTTGACACAATATTCCTAAGAAAAGCTTCGGACCTTAGCCAAAATTCACAGTTGCTAAACTTTGCAAAAAGTTGTTGGTCCTTTAGAATTTGCAACACGATCCTCAAATGATCAATATGCTCTGCCTCACTTATCTAATAGATCAAAATATCATAAATAAACACAATTATGAACATATCGAAGTATTTTTCTAAACACCTTATTCATCAAATCCATGAACTCCGCCGGAGCATTAGTCAACCCAAACGATATTACCAAAAACTCATAATGACCATACCAAGTTTGAAAGGCCGTCTTTGGAATATCACTATCCTTTACCCTCAATTGGTGGTAACCCAAACGAAGATCGATCTTAGAGAAATAACTTTCCCCTTGAAGTTGATCAAACAAATCGTCTATTCTTGGGAGAGGATATTTGTTCTTAATGGTCGATTTGTTAAATTGACGATAATCAATGCACATTTGAAGGGATCCATTTTTCTTCCTTACAAACAAAACTGGAGCACCCCATGGAGAGATACTCGGTCGGATGAAACCCTTATCCAAAAAATCCTTTAATTGATCTTTCAACTCCTTAAGTTTCGCCGGAGCCATTCTATAAGGAGGAATAGAGATATGTTGTGTATCCAGGAGAAGGTCAATACCGAAGTCTATTTCCCGCTTGGGAGTAATACCGGGTAAATCATTGGGGAAAACTTCCAGAAACTCCTTAACTACGAGGACCGACTCAAGAGTACGTGTTTCAGAATCTACATCCCTCACCCTAACTAAATGATAAATGCAACCTTTAGAAATCATCCTTCTAGCTTTAAGACAAGAGACAAATTGACCCTTGGGCATAGAATTTCCCCCTTTTCACTCAAGGATAGGCTCATTTAGAAACTGAAATCTTACCAGTCTAGTCCTACAATCTATGGAAGCATAGCAAGAATGCAACCAATCCATCCCAAGGATAACATCGAAATCTAACATCTCACACTCTACCAAGTCAATAAGAGTAACTCTATGGGATAAGGTAACTGGACACTTTCTATAGACACTCTTAGCCACCACAGAATCACCAACGGGAGTAGAGACAGAAAAAGGTTTTAACAATATATCGGGGAGCACATCAAACTTCATGGCCACATAAGGTGTCACAAAGGACAAAGTAGCATCGGGATCAAGCAAAGCATATACATCAAGTTGAAAAGCCTTTAACATGCCGGTAACTACATCCAGAGAAATCTGTTGCTCACCTCGGGTTTAGAGAGCATAGAAGCGGTTTTGCTTTGGAGCATTGGAATTTGAAATGCTAGGAGGAGCTTGCTTGACCTCTCTCCCTCTTGCCACAAGCATGGGGCAATCTCTCATTTTGTGTCCACTCTTCCCGCAACTAAAGCATCCATCGGTGCCGGCTAGGCATTTACCATCATGTTTCTTCTCACATTTAGCACACGTAGATCTAACCAATGAAAAACCACCTTCATTTCCTTCTTGAGGTTTAGGGTTAGACACCCTATCCTTGTTAGATTTTGGAGGAGCGTTAGAGGAGCCTTGACTGGAAAATCCTTGTCCAAACTTAGGACGACCATGTCCATCGGATCTAGCATGTGAGAAATTACCATCACCGGTCTTAGCCCTTGTTACCTCTCTAGACTTCTCTTTGTGTTTCTCTTCTTCAATTTATTGTGCATGAACAATGAGACAAGAGATGTCCATGTCACCAATAAGCATGGCGGTACGGCACTCTTTAACCACCATTTCGGACACACTCGATACAAACTTACTCATTCTATCTCTTGAATCTGCAACCATTGTTGGAGCATATTTGGACAATTGAGTGAACTTTAGAGGTGGTTTAGGAGCGACATTCATTGGCTTTATGACCAGTTTTGCCACAAGTCCAACATACATCTACCTTAGCATCATTAGGTCTCTTGGACCTAGATTTCTTTTTCTTAGGCTTGGTAGAATCATCTCTTCTTCGAGACTTCTTCCTATGGGATTTTTCTTTTTTGTCTTTTTGGATTTTATAAGGTGGAGTGATAAAACCAAAATCCCTGCAATAACTTCCGAGTTCCTTTCTGCAAGAAGATTGTTCTTTCTTGAGCTGATGTTTGAGTTTAATATCTGTGCAAAGCTCAAGGGCTACAATATTAATGGTGCTTACCAAATCACCATAAGTAAGGTTACCGTAAGGAATATTGCCATTATTACGGTCTTGGATTTTTGTCCTTACTTTATCTGCAAAGAGAGGGGGTAAACCACTGATGAAGCGTTCTTTCCCGAAATCCAAATTGCTATCTGGGCGAATCATAACCTTACTGAGGAAGGCATGTTTGTAATGGATAAATTTGTCTAAGTTTGGACAACTTAGATTGTTTAGAATTTGGAGACTCATGTCTTGGAATAGTTTTGGTTTTCCAATAAAGTGCTTGGCAATGTGGTAAAGTAAGGTAGCACAAGCATCTTCTCTTGTGACAGTAGAAGTGGATGGTGTATTACCTTCCATTTTAACAACTGTTTCTGTTGCGGTAACATTAACAATAAGTTGCTTGATCTCATCAGTGCAATAATTATCCCACCAATGTTTCAACATTCCTGTGAAACCTGCGATGACCATATTAGCAGCATCTCTATCTGCTGACCCACGCATTTTATATGCAGTAATAGCAACACCCATTTCATGGAGTTTATTGTAAACTTGATGCTCAGCTAGGCCATCAATATTCCATTCAGTGATGCTTCTTCCTTCATGAGAGGAAGTGGATAAAAAGGCATTTTCCTCATATTGTAGGTCTGGAAAAGAAGGTTTATCATGGTAGTTTTTCATATTGTGAAAACGACTACTGGCAAGCTTTTGGAGAAGGTTGGATTCTCCATGGAGAGTAGAAACCTTTTTTGATGTTTTATCCTCTTTTACAGAGATGTTGAAATTGT